>JBAJMU010000008.1:1704925-1865373 GCA_037952995.1 Hyposoter didymator
AAATTGACGCTCGCGCCACCGGGCGGAATTTGAATAAACTACAATTCAACAAAGTCGGTAATATGTCGATACTTTTTTCGGAAAAATTTTCGAAAACGGTTTTTGTCGCCAATTCTGCATCGATTTTGATGCAACAGGGCTCGAAACATTCGTTTCAATATTGCGCGTACGCTGACAGGCCAAAATTTTGATATTCTCATTATTTTCGGAGTAATTCCAAAAAGACTCCGATGGTAACAAAAAAAAAAAAAAAAAATTGGAATTTCAAAAAATGGCTCTGTCAGCGACTTTTTGCCATGCCACTGTGTACACGATTCAATTTTTATCGTAATCGGGTGCACGGTGTGACCGAATTGTCCATTTGAAATTTCGAAGCGAACTGCTCCATCACCTTAAGGTCGAGCTAGGTTCGCTGCACCCCACAGTAACGAAAGTCTGAAGTTTTTTGATGGAGCAGACGTCACAGCGTCCTGTCGTATCGACGCGAAACGTAGAGATCGACAGAATCCGCTGTCGGTCTGCCAGACCACGATGTGACGTCCTCGGCTTATATTCTTACTACATTTCCTTTTGAACATCCTACTGGAACGATAACCTGGGGTCAAGAACGACCCGAGGCCACTTTAAATCCCGCGCTCTTGCTCTCGTTTCGTCTTCCCGTTTTTTTTTAATCGTTTTACCGCATTTTTGAGTAATTTTTTGACTTCGAGCAAAATTTCTCGAGGCTCACGTAATCCTGCATTAAAAATCAAAAAGAACGAGCCCAAGTTGAACCCTTTTCGGTAAATTTTGCCAACGATATGAATTTTTCAGAATTGGGGTCATTATGACCCCCAGGTTACCGGAAGAGGTAAAATAATATAAGGTCACCGTTCTAGGGTTGAATTGAACAAACAATACATGTAAAAAGTATTTTTTGTTGGACCCCGAACGTCGCGAGCCTCATATTTCCATACCGAAATATTAAAAAATGAGATAAACGCATAATTACAAATTTGTCCACAGGGTGAATTCGGTAACGAACGCTCAGATCCGAGGAGACGCGTATAACGGTGGATGTCTGGGAACCAGAGGAGCCAGATTTTGGCTCTTTGTAGGATTCGTAATGGGATTCGCAACAGTGATCGCAGCTTGCTGGATTTTATTTGCTAATTTCGTCGCAGCCGGTCAGTATAAAAAAGGACAAAGTACCAAAATAAAAAAAAAAGTCAAATTGGTGAAAAATTATGTTGCTTAACGATATTCGCGATTTTGTAGAAGCAGAACATCATTGGCCAGGCGTTGGACTCTTTCTCCAGAACGTCTTTATATTCCTTGGCTCGTTGACCTACAAATTCGGTCGAACCGAAGACCAGTGGGGCTGAAGAATTCGAACTTGTTTGCTCGATTGTATTTATTTAAACATTTAACAGAGACGCATCGGTGGGTGTAAAATCTTTTTCACTAAGTGTTTAACGATGAAAAACGAAAGAAAAAAATGACTGAGGGTTTTCAGTTGCCCAAATAAAACGATGTCATCGTTGCGAACAAAAAAAAAGCTTTGTAGGAATGAGGATCCGGAGAATTGGTCTGAATTTGCAAATTTTCACGATAAATGTAAGAACGAACTTAATAATAATGGTAATAAGGAAATAAAACAAATTTGAAGAGTATCAAAATGGATTATTTGTTTTTAATATTATTTCTTTATTATTGTCGATGCCTATAATACTCGCACACACATATAACAATATTAATCGTACTAGTTAATTAATAATAAGTATACAGTAGATAATAAATACAATGTTTATGTACAAAACTTTCGGGCATGCATTTCCAATGTGAGTTTTGGTCGTGGGAAGCTGGCACGATCGTTGGAACGTTGGACAGTTAGAAAAATGCTAACCGAAAGTTGGCAGTCTTCTTGGTTGTTCGAGGAAGTACAAATTGCGAATCGAGTCGAGTGTAAAGAAAATGCTTCTCTTTTTCTTTTTTAATTAGAGCGAGAGTTGGAAAAACACTCGATTGATTGGAGCGTCAATAAATACATATTCAGGGAATTGTTAATTCATCGAGTACGTCGCTACGAAAAGATTCAACGATTATTTGTTTTTAAAAAAATTGTTATTTTACTGACTATTGGTAAAAAAAACATCAATTGCGGATAAAATTTTGTACGAATAGAATAACGTATTGAATGATGACAAAAAAATCTCGCAATTTATTTCGGAGGTAGCAACGAGCAACGTAGCTCGATGAATTAACAACAAGGCGGTCTCAGTCTCTCGGATTCTTACGAATTTCGTGAGATCGTCAGTATTGAGGATTCGGTGAGTTTCTCTGGAAGTTGCTTTGTTGATTTTGGTTTTGTTGCATGGGCCCAGGTGCCCTTTGGGATTGTCCAGGAGGTTTACCGTAATTACCTCTCGTTGAGCCTTGGTAACTGCTGTACGCAGAGTCGTCACTTATTCTTCGTGATACGTGGCCATAGGTGCTTTCGGGCCTTCTTGGATTTTGTCCATTTTCGGGGCTCGTTGCGAGAGGCCCATTTTGCAGTTGGCCCTGCGATTGTTGTTGTTGTTGTTGTTGTTGTTGTTGCTGCTGCTGTTGTTGTTGCTGTTGCTGCTGTTTCTGCTGATGGGAACTTGTGGATCCAGGACCTCCCGACTGTCCGGCTTGGGATCCAGCCTGGGAATTTTGCGAACTCGGAGGGAGAACCGGCGCCCGTCCATAAATGCCGTTTCCGGTTGTTACTCCGTAGATTCCGTTCTCCCTCGTGCTTACACTCGTTGAAATTCCTCTTATACCGTAAATACTCTGAGTGCACTGTGCCAGTTGGTTCTGCATGTTCTGATTGGTGCTGTTGTGGTTTTGCGATTGACTTTGTGGAGGATGAAGTCCACCGGAAGGTTGCGGGGGTGGTGGCTGGTTCGACAAGAGCGTAAAACCATCTTTCCAGCCGGCTGCTGCACTCGGCAACGTATTTTGTCCCGTTCGCAACGGATAAAGACTTTGAGCAGGCACGAGAGGGCCAGGTTTTGGAATCATGAACGCGTCGCGAGGTCCTGACGTTGATTTCGAGTAAACGCTCTGAGATCTGTTGAGATTCGCTCTCGTCAGTGGCGGAGATTTGCAGTGAAGAGACTTTGTCCCGCCGTAGATCGATTCCACTCTCTCGAGGGTCGTCGGCGGTGCGGAATAAATCGACGAACTTGCACCCGCTACTGGACGATACGTCGCGTAAGAACCCGGAAACTTCGGACCGTTCGGCTTGTCCAAATCGTCGTACGTGTCCTCGTCCGATCTCATCGATGAATTATCCCCGTCATCCATTTCGTGCGACTCTCGTGGACGCTTTGGACTCAACACGTACTCGTGAATCAACGCAGCCAACGCCCCACCTGCTATCGGTCCCACCCAATAAACCCAATGGCTGTCCCAACGATTCATCACGAATGCTGGACCCAACGCACGCGCTGGATTCAAAAACGGACTCTGAAATAATGAAAATACGTAAAACGTTAAAAAAAACGTTGATCCACAAATTAGAAGTGCGTTCCAAAGTCTTAAAAACTTGAAAATCACCAAAGATCATTCAACTGCAAAAAAATACACTCGAGAAACCCGAGCTAAGAGCCCAATTTTCTGACAAGGTTCATTTTTTTGTAAATCGCTTAAAATCCGATTTTTTTTTCCTATTTCTCCGAGACCAGCTGAACCTTGGGGGTCAGAGAACACTAGGTGGGCTGATTGTAATAAATATGTGCAAATACGTAAAACTTAGAAAAAACATTGATCCATAAATTGTAAATAAATTCCAAAGTGTTAAAAACTTGAAAATAATTAAAGATCGTTCGACTGCAAAAAAATACACTCGAGAAACCCGAGCTAAGAGCCAAACTTTCTGACGAGGTTCATTTTTTTGTAAATCGCTTAAAATCCCATTTTTTTTTCTATTTCTCCGAGACCAGCTGAACGATGGGGGTCACAGAACATCCGGTGGGCTGATTGTAATAAATATGTGAGGAAGAGCGAGGCTCGATCAGTGTAGGAGGCACCGAGAAAGCCTCGTCTTTCTTGTACATTTTTTCTCTCTCTCTTTTGCGTCTCAGAGATTGTGAAACACGGTGTGTCTCGAGAAAAAGCAGGTGGGCTTGGTGGACCAGGCGTTCTCAATAAAGACGGCAGGTGCTCTTATTCGGTGTAATGTGTCCCTTGTATTTTTTGTTTGCGGCCTTATATCGAGGTATTTTGACCCCCTGAATACGTAATAATTATCATTTTTTTTCGTATCTCAACATTTTCGTTCAAGAAAACCGAGAAAGATCTTTGTAGATGTTTTGACTTGATACCATTTTTGTTTCTCATTTATTTAATTAATTTTTTCGAGGAATCTCGAATTTTGTTGTTCGCATAAATTCAACCGGATCCCTTGGAGTAAAAATTGAGAAAATCCTTTTTTCATTAATTCGTTAGGATCCAACGTTGAAAAAAAATAAAAAATCTGGTCCAAAACCCTCTTGGCCGTAATTTCCCGAATTTTAAAAAACTACGAATTCCAAAAAGTCCAAAAATTCATAATTACCGAAACGAGTGTAGCGGCGGTGTACGCTGCGGCTAATACACCCGCTGGTCTGGCAGAAACCATCGTTGATAACTGATTTTTCGAAACGTCTGAAGCGAAATGGGCGAGAACAATGAAAACGGACAGAGAACATTCAACGAGAAGTTTTTCGATAGGTCCGCCAAGGCGACCAGAAGTGGGCATCACTTGAGTCGCTGTGGCTGTCACCGTAACCCTGCAACACAAAAAAGCACGAAAATGAAATCATTGACGAAAAAAAAATAAAGCGAAAAAAATAATTTCAACAAAACATTTTCAATTTTTCAACCAGCACCTTTCGCACCTTGAAATATTCGTTGCTATATTATTATAAAAGTTGCTGAACGTCCACTCGGGGATAAAATAACAAATTCCCATTTTTTTTGTTGAATCTGACAAACGAAAATCACAACGAGACAAAATTACGCGTAAAACAATGACCGAGTCGTTTTTTCTCACATGGGACTGCGAGAAATAATTTCAAGAGTGTCTTTCAAGGGAAATGGATGATGATGCACTGTAAAAAATGAAATAAATGATTGACTCTACTTTTTGAAATATAGAGGTCGCATATGGGACGCCGTATGGAAGCCTCCGAGCACACGCGTCCTTCGATACTGTATATTTTCGCAATGTACTAGAAAATGTATATAAATATACATAGAGATATGGGGAATGAGTTACGCAGGTTGGTGGTTCGATAATGTACGATGTAGGACAGTTTTCCCCATTGATATTGAGACTTTTTCATCGTCCCCTCAGCGATTGCGAGTACAAAAGTCCATATACATGTATAGGCGAGTACGAGGAGCATGATCCCCATCGAGAGAGCAAGGTCCATCAACCCTCCGATATATGGAGGAGCACCGACAGGAAAAACGCCCTTGCGGCAAGTGGATCCCCGCGGGCTATAATGTTTATATTAGTCGGTGCATCCTCCTCGACTCTCCACCCTTATATACGCACGTTTTTTTCGCACCCTAAAGGCCAAATCCATGAACCGCAATACTCGAAACAAGACTCTGCCAATTTTCTCACAGCTATTTCACCCCTTGTCTATTATATGTGTACAATCATACGGGGTCGCGGGTAAGTGACCTCTCGCATTATATCTCATATGTGTATAATCCAATAGTGATCATCGACACCCACAGCCAACATGTAAATTGCCAGGGGATCCTGGTCCATCAAGAGCATGTTTTTTTTTTTAACCCGCATCTTTCGCGTTATTAAAAAGGAACGTCATTATGGTTGCTTAGAAAAAAATGTCAATTTTGAGAAAAAAAACTTCATACCTTCGTCTAATTTTTCATTCGGGCGAAGGATATTTTACCGAAAAAGAAAATTCCTCTTGGAATGGAGGAAATAATATTTCCAAGATGTATATTTATTTTTCCTTGGATGAAGAAATGTTTTCATAATTTGGCAACTTTTTGTTTGGTGATCGTTTAGTTGGGAATGCAATTTATCATCAATCAGTAATCTTTCGTGATAAATTTTTAATTCTTGTTCCCTGTGAGTTCCCTTCTGAATAAATCCATCGTTAAGTACCCTTGACACAGATCAGAATCAGGCGGCTCAGGTGATCCACGAGGGATGCAAATTTTCAGTCTCTTCTCAAAAGCAGAGATGAGAGGAGATTAGGGTGAAGAGAAACATTAAAACGGAGATTCGTTGACGTGACAAATGTGTCGAAGGGCAAGCGGTGAGCTGGGCACGTAAATGACACTGAAAAAATCAATAAATGATAATAATGAGGCTCGTCCTATTTACTGTACATTATTGCTTTTTTTTTTTATATTCTTTCCCATATGCTTCGGAGCTATTTTAAAAATCGACCTAGAGGTCACGTGGGACAACGAGGAGCGAGAATTTTTTCTTTTGTTCTCTGATGCACACACGAGCTCATAAAAATTCTTTTTTCTCGAGGCTTCGACGTCAAAGGAGAAAAACATGATCGATAAACTTGCCACGCGTCTAATTCTCCATAACTCTCTCGCACGAGCAACAGAAGTTTCATCTTTTTTCCTTTCGTTCTGCACTTGACTCAAGTGCTTCATATCTCCATCGTTCTCGGTGCAACCTGTGCTCTATTTTTCGCAATTCACACGAGAGGGTTGTGGCTCAAAATTACGAAGATGAAAAAAACAGCCGGCCCAACCCCCCTCTCCTGGGATTGATGAACGATGCGTTTTAAATAAATTTTGCTAGTCGAGTGTCTGCGCGTATGTGGTGAACCCTCCCGTTTAACGAGCTATTGATACACCCTTCCTATCGAGAGGCTCCGGGGGCGAACAGACCACGATAGTCCTTCACGTTCCTGCCGATCCGTTTCTCTCCCTTCCGGCTCCACTTTCTCCCTCTCCACATAATCACATCATACAGACGATCGAGATTATCGAGAGACCTGCGTGGTCAAATGTTCATTACTCAAAATATATGTTTTACGTTCACAAATTGCGAAACACTTTCGTTTCATATTTGTTTTCATTTTCAACGAGCCCAGTTGTAAAATTCGTTGAGAAAGGAAAAACCATTGAAATTGACTGAACAATGACGACAAAAATAAAAATGACGGATGCTCACGAAATTCATGTCGTCGCGTTCCCCATCATTGCTAATAATTTTCAAACGTTAATGTAGCAGAAACGATCAGTACTCAAAAGTTGATCGTTTCACACCCTCGTGAGAAGCAGCAGGAAAATAAAGTTTAACGAGGGGTAGAGAGATCGACACGGACAAATTGACCGCCTACAATCCGTACGGATTGTCGATCATTATAAAGTTACAAGAATATGTAGCTGGGAAAATTTGGGGCAAGTGCAAGCAGCCCCTCGTCGCACTAGGGGTTGTGTATTTCTTTACCACAGCGGAATATCTTTGTGGGAAACAGTCAGATGCTGAGGAGGAGAAAGTTTTCAAACTGCGGAGCATATTTACTGACACGTGTATTTACGTGTATACAGCAACGGGAACCCTTCAATTATTCTCGGCAATACTTATGTTTCTCTTCAAACAGCTCCATCAAATATTTCGAATTATTAATACGAAGGAAACAAAAATCTTTAAATTAACACTAAAAAAATTTCCCCACGAGATGAATATGCAATCACGATTCTTGTCATTTGCATTTTGCAACTAAAAACTCATTCGAATTCGGCAGAAAAAAAAAATTACGTTTGATAGCAGAATGAACAGGAATTCTACGAAAAATGGCACAAAATATATTTTTATATGTTTTCCCACGGGAACTGGTGATAAAAATGAGCAGTTGACTGTTTATGGCGAAGAACATGTGTCGAAGGAGAATCCAGTGCTCGGGTATTGAATTAATAAACGCCTATGATCTTTTGCGATTGTAAGAACGGGCTCAAGGCGGTAACCGAAGCCCTGGGATCGCATCGTTTTTTTATATTCAAGCAAAAAAGCGCCTCGACTATACAAGAACTCGAAAAAGGTCCGAACAATGCACGGAAACTCTCTCTCGGGTTCTCCACCTCCTCATGCTCATTTTTTATTTCGTCTTCTCGAACCTACCAACACCGGGTTTGGATTGAAGAAGACCGGATTCACGAATCGAGCTACGTGCATTATACTGCTCAGAAGCTATAGCCACGAAAATACAAGTGTGAGTCTTTCAATGGCGAATGGAAAAAAAAGCGAAGAAAAATAATCATACGAGGGGACATACATTACAAAAAGGGACAGGAAACGTGCACCCGCACACACATTCATTCCGTGTGAATTTTGCTTTCGCAACGTGTGACAAGGTTTCGAAATAGTGCGTCAAAAAAAAAATGTCATACGTGTGTAAGAAAATAAAACCAAAGAATTAAAAAAAAAAAGGAGAAAAGTCACAAACTAATAAAAAGCTTGACCAAAGCTTTTCGATTTCGTATCTTTTGGAATATTTCGAAAGTCTTGGAAACAAAGTCTCCATGGAATGGACAGTTGGAGGGAAATAAGTATTCGATCAAAAGTCCGAGGTTCGGGACTGAATCGTTCCGAAGGCGATTCCTAGCAAAAAAAAAAGCATTTCTTTGACGCAAAAATGTTCGTGATTCGGCTAAAATATCGAATAGACGTATTTTGTTGAAATGAGAAGGTCGACAGATTTTTACTTTGTAGTTCGTCACATGGATGATAATAATAATAATGATAATGTAGAAACGTGGTCGACGACTTCTATTGAATATGGTATCAGGTATGGGGACAGTTGGGGTCGAAGCTCGCGATGAAGAAGAGAAATACGAAGAAGATCGAAGGAGAGAGAAGGATAAGTGAGGAGAATCGTTGCTCGCTTGGTCCAAAAGAATTCTATTGACCTGGGTCTGTGGCAATAAGTAAGAGACGAAACGATAGAAGGAATGAGGCAGCTGTGAGTCTCGATCATCCCAAAAGATCCTTCTGCCTTTTGGTATGTATATAAAGTGTACATGAACCGTGGTTGGGTGTTCTTTGCTTTGGAAACACGTGCCGGCCACATGTTGCACGAAACTAAATCTCCACCGGCAACATTGCAAGCCGGCAGTCGTCCTTTACGCCACTCTTCTCTATTGAGGAAAAAATAAAGAAGAGAAAAAATGCTCGAGCCTCTCGGCGAGAGAAGCTGCACGGATAATTCTTCGCTATATTTTCCCTTCACAATTGGCATATCCGCAAGACCAAATGCCTCGGGCAACCCAAGGGCAGATGTTACACTCTTCAGTCATGATGAAAGACCGATCCAAGCAGACTGCACAAGAGAAGAGTCTTACTAGACGAAATATATATTAATTCCTGCGACCCCCCTCGGGTCCTCGTACTGTTCACCCTCTTTGAATCATAAGACAGGGCAACAGTCACTGGCCCAAATACAATTTCATGTATGGACGAAAGGGTGTATAACAATGAGAAGCCAAAAAATACGAAAAAGCGATAAAACTATGAATTCATTCAAAATTTCAAACTCATTGCTTCATTCTTCTTTTCATTTTGCCTCAGAAAACAAATAGAAAAAAAGTTTACGACAATTTTGGAGCAAAAATGAGTGAAAACAGCGAAGCGAGCTAAATAACGATTTTATGAAAAAATGATTAACTTTGACGCGTAACGTTATTCCAAAAAAAGGCATTATTGAGAATGAAATACTGTGGATTCTCAAAAATGTGGTAAACGTGGTTGAAACATTATTTTTATCATACAAATAAGGAGGAAAAATGTTGATACGAATTTGTGGATATGCTTGTATATCAAAGGACGTAAGAGCTCAAAGACGAGGCCCGAAAGAGTCTCAAGGAACAGGAACACGTGTTGTATCGACCATCTGTTGGCATTCTGGCAGAAGACGGAGAAGGGCCCGAATTGAAGGACAGACAGCCACCCTTCGATCCTACAAGTTGCACAGAGGGACTCGAAAGCTTCTTCCTTGTTGCCAGAACTTCTCAGCATAATCCCCCTCGTTCGAGATTCTTTTTTTTTCCTATTTTTTACACCAGCAAAGTCGAACAGCAAATAATGAATATTTCTGTACATCGACCCTTCCGTTGTAAATATGTCCCAAAAAAATGGATATGCATGTGCGATCGTAGGTATACGAAGGGTGTCATTGAATCCAAAAATATATTTCGATCCCCACTAATAAGCCGGAGTGAGTGGGTGAAGAAACGAGAGCTCTGTAAAAAACAAGTTCCCATGACGAAAAAGTGCACTGAAAAAAGGCGAGCAGTCTAAATGTGAATAAGAGTCATTGTACGAGCTCATGCCTCCGTAAATAAAAATCGTGAGAGTGAGTAAAAGTCCCATGTGCATCGAGTTTATTACGGCAACGAGTAGCCTCGAAAAAAAAGTCCTCGAGTCACCACGTGTGCAATGTTTAGAGGAAGAGAGTGAAAAAAAAAAACGAATTGCGGCATTTTGGAGTAAATTCTAGACTCCGTCACTCGTTCGCGGGATGAGCCGTTTATTCGGGATGATTTTTAGGACAGCTTGTAGAAAGTGCGTGAATTGTAAATCGGACGGAGAACTCGATTTTGGCGGCGCCCCTGGGCCTTTTCGTTATTGCTTTCCTCTCGTCATTCTTCTTCGCTTCTTCGTTTTTGGCCTGGGTTTATTATGAGCAGGAAAGGCGTTCCGCTCGCGCGCAGGTAACATTCTTACGGGCTACCTGACCCACCTGGCCTCATCTCACTCTCTCTTTCTTTGGCCCTCGCTCCAACTCGCGTCGAACATCCTCCGCTTCCCTCCGATTTCGTGATGTCGAACAAAGCCTGTGTGCGAGGGCGATTTTTTGCTGGGACTCGTCGTAAGAGCCGGAAAAAAAATCCCTGCGCCCACGTGAAGGCTTTCGCCAGGCGAAGCAATCAGACTTTGAATCCTTCAACTTTCCTCCTAGTAATCCATCGGCAAAATAAAACGATGCAATTTCTCATTGACAGTTGAGTAAACAATAATTCGGATGAGCGGAGCGTCAGCATCCACGTGCGGGATTATCGATATGTGGAGTAGAAAATAAAAGAGAGACGGAGCTACGAATAAACGGCGAGACGTCCTTTGAACCAAAATGATAGACCCGAATATCCGGCTTTTTTCTTCACCCTCTCTGCGTCCTTTCTCGCTCAACTCGAGATATTGCTTTACCGCTAGCAAATGGAGATATTAAAAAAACATTTGATATTTCCGGGAGTGATATTACTCGGAGCTTTTCTAAAGGGAGATTAACCGTCGCGAACCGAGTTCCAGAATTTTTCAGCGCGTTCGAAACACTGCTGGAATCTCGCTCCACAAAATTCAGTCCTCTCGCTCTCGTTTCCAAAAAAATCATCGGCTAAATGGGCAGTCAGTTTCAAAAGGACGAGCTGATTCGGAGGGATAAAATTTTCGGGAAAAATCGGGACGTGGTCGAGGGGGAAGAAAATATATAAATGGTCTTGCTTGACTATGACATCCGGTTGGCCACGCGCACCGCGTGTGGCTCCGGATCGACGTCACCGTCGACATCCACGGCTACGTCGGGCACCTGCTTCCTTACAGCTGTTTCCTGGCTCCGGGGGTGGCAACAAACATATTAATAGACGAGACCGCGTGTGTGTGTGTAGAACTGGCTCATTTGCAATGCGAAGATTTTGTTTTTGTTTCTTTTCCATTCACACTGGTCTATGTTTAGAGCTCAAACAATCGAACGAGCTGTGGCTTGGCAAATTAATCGATCCAACTATTGAATCGCTCATTTTACGACAACTACGATGGCTGCTTTCTCGAAACTCTACAAATTCTAATAATGCGATAAACTGCAAGATCGAAAGGCGAATTGTACGAAATTGGCGAATAAATCAAACGCCCAACTTTTCGAGACTTGCTTTTGTCGCGAATTCTACAAATTCGATAACTCGATTCAATGCCAAATTCAAGGAGGAACAAAGTGTCCCAAACGTCGACGGTTCGACTATGCGACGCGATAAGAGAAAGAGAAGAACACAAGGAGTTCTCAAAGGCTTATAGCAAAGTAGAACGATCTGGAAGTTTCCGAGAGAGCTTAACTCGCTTCCTGGACGCGGTGAAAAGATGACAGAGATGAATCTGTTCCAAATTGTATGGAAGGGAAAGCGAACTATGAACAAAAGCCGAAGAGAGGGAGGGGCCTCTGCGGGGCAAAGGTTTTCCCTGATTTCGGTGAAAAAAGAGGATTAGAACCAGAAAAAACATTTTACGAGGGTTCAATAATGAGAATGGATGCATAAAAATGAGGAAATATTTGATGAGTTACGACGATCATAAATGTCGTTGGTGGAAATGCAACAACACGTTTTGCGGAGCATCACGTTGGAGGAGTGAAAATAGGAATAGAATTACTCGTTAAGATTCTCGATTTATCGGTTTGGTTATCGTTTTTTTTCTGAGCCGAACTTGTGTCTGGCCAGAATGTGTATGAAGGAGTAAAACACAATACAGGACATCACACCCCCCTTAGGGACACCTCGTGGTCTCTCGGACTGTTTTGCAGGCCGTTTTCACAACAGATGCAAGCCAAGTCGTCCCTGCTTTATTTTTTTACTCGTCCCTGAAGGGTGACTCTGCGTTTGGCGTCTCTCTCTTTCCTGGCTCTGCTGGGTGTGATCCCTGGAGACTTGTGTCAGTGGGGTTTGAATTTTCTCTCTTCTTTTTCACTTTGCTATCGTCACATCCTCACTGCGGTCAGCTCAGTTAACTAGAGTATTGTTCGATTATTATTTCGGTACATATCGCGCACTTGTTCCATCTTTGTGGCTGTCGTATGGCGCGTTATGATCGGGGACGAAGTATGTGTTGGCAATATGGGAAGATGGAGAGTGTCGAGCGTTTATTTAGTTATTTTTTTTCCGGCTCTTTTTGTTGATTCGGTGGAGAGGAATAACCGCAGAGTTCCGTGTCGTGAAAAATTCTGCAAGTCTGCAGTCGAAGGCCGCTCCATTATTTCTGTGGCAGGGAGGGATGATCGCGAGAAATAAATGGGGAGATGTGGCGAAGAAAATACAAAGCACTTGGCAAGACTCAGGTTCCGAGACCAAAAAAAAACACACGATCAACAGAATAAATGCGATAAAATCAAAAATTTGTAACGAGGAATACAAAACGAAAAAGACTCGAATTGGAGAATACCGAGGGCAGGTATTCCAAGAAGAAAAATGCGAAGAAGACGTTGAGGAAAAGAAAAAGAAGGAGCAGACGAAGGTGCTGGTATTTTTGAGATACCGAAGAGGCAACAATTTTTCGTAAGGCTAAGAAACATCTGCTCCGATCTCTCTTTCCTCCCTGTCATCTCGCTCGACTTTTAAATACACACGAGACACCTATGGCAGTGTTTGTGAATATATAATATGGAGGGTCTCTGTATACACGTAGATATGTGAATATACGCGGGAGAAGAAGCTTCAAAAAGTCGAGCAAAGAAATGTTCACGGGTTCGAGAAACGCGTCCTACCTCGAGGAGGAGGAGGAGGATGAGGTGAAGGAGAGTTGTTCGGTGGTACGAAGGTATTCCCCTTCTCGATTATCTCCTTACGAGCCATGCAGCATTCACTCTTGTTCCATTCCTTTAGACACACACGGACACACATGCGTAAAAATGTGCATCGATGGTTTTTGGTCCACGAAACATCTGCGGCAGCTGCTGAGCGTCGGCGTCGAGCTCCTCAGCATGGTCTTGCCGACTACCAGGGAGAAGGCAGGTGCGTTACGACGAGATCTCTTCCTCTCCCTCGCCTGCCAATTACGCGTGCCTCTTTCTGCCTCCGCCTCCCCTTCCCCCTCGCTCTTTTTCATCCTCTTTTTATCTCCTTCTTACCGAGCCGAGAATTCTTAAGTGTGTGCTTAAATACGTGCCTGCCCGTGTTGTTCGCTCGTACACACGACCAAAAGGCGCCACTCTACTCTCTATCGCCCCGAAATTTCTTCCTTTTGTTTCGCTTTGTACTCTTCTTCTTTAGGGACCGATCATCTTGTCAGAAAAAATAAAAAACTCTACGGCCCCGAGCCTCGTCTTGGCACGTGCACGATACCGACCCCTCTCTTGCTCGCGCTCTCTCTCTATCTTTCTCTTCTTCTCTGTCCTCGAAAAAACATCCTCGTAATCAATGGGATCCGTGACTACGAGAGTTAAACGATTTCTTTATCTTTAACGTTTTCTCTACGGTCTTCTTGTGGCTGCTTTTGTGCAGTTTTAATTTCTATTTCCTGAGATTTCGGGCCTTAGACTCAAAGTTGTTGAATTTTCTTATTCGCTAGTTACTTTCTTCGTTATGCAATTCTGCACAGCAACACATACCAGCTGTTTCTCGTAAATGAAAAGAAACGAGCAGACGCGCAAATCCTCATTCGCGAGTCAACCGATGAACCGGTTTTTAATTGAAGTCAAAGGAATAATTCTTGCGACTGGAAAAGTCCACTCTCCTTTGTCAAATCGGTCGGTGTCTTTGCACAGCGTACGTTCTTTTTTTTGCGTTCGTGCATGGATCGTGAAAAAAAGTGTCCAAACTTAAGAAATTGTACGTTCTCGAATTTCGCACGTTTCGCAGCTGCTCGACCAGTCTCCTCCAATCTCTATGCCGAAAAGTCAGTCTCCGAACAACCGGAAATCAAACTTTATGCTCCTCAAATACTTTTTCAAGCCGCAATGAAATTACTCGCCACATATCTTCCGAAATTATAACGGGTCAGCCATTCCGTTCAACCTGAAGCAACACCCTTGGTATTTCCATCCAAATTTAAGTTTCAACAAATTTTTCAATACGGAATGTCACTTTGTGCCATTTTTCATTTTTCTATAACGTTAATTTCCACTGTCAGCAGAAATCAATCATCTCAAAAACTGAACAGCGTGAACTGTCGATAAAAAACGATAAAAATATTTTGTCCGATGATTATTAACCGGCGTGATCGTTCCAATGTCATTTTTATCGTCAAAGTGTCGTTCAAGAACAATGCTCAAATAATACAACGCTGTACGAGCCAATAATAAAAAATAATAAATGCACCAGCAATTGTAGTTTCAAAGAAAAAGAAAATCTCTCTTTGTTTTCCAGTGAGTTGTTCCCTTACGGAAAAAGAATAAATGAATAGCAATAACAGATGCAAAACTTCCGGTTAGCTTTGCTCTTAAAGAGTAGAGTTACGAGACCACAGCGTATTAAGTTGGTACGCTCGTTGTCGGTTGTATATTCATCGTAAACTATGTATTTTCTCATATCTTACTCACCCATAGAGCATTGCAGCCCCTGCTATGCCACCACCGCATTGTGCCGCGATATATAGAGCCGCTCGAAGCGGCGAGATTCTCCTCGATAAAGCGAACGATACCGAGACCGCAGGATTAACGTGACCTCCTGTAGAAAAAAACAATCTCCATCAATAAATTTGAACGAACAGTACAAAAAGAAGAAAAAAAAAGTTACAGCCAATCCCGAATGGAGATGGCCAAAAATTCCACGCTTTGTCGTTTTTGACGTCGATGCACAAAAAAACTGAAAAAAATAATCAACGACAAAAGACTCGGAAAAATTTTTCATCGAATTTCAAGTTTTCGAGTCGGGGAATGAGTGCACGTACGATAGGATGAGTTCGCTACAGACATCAATGTTCAAATGACAGAGAGGCCTGTAATGGAGGATTATAAATAGAATAATTCATGCGTATCAGGACGGGCTTTTGTCCAGCATCAAATGGGAAATAGGTGCAACGATCTCCGGCCTCATGGACGCAAACTTTTTTTTCGTTGCTTTTTTTTTTTTTGCACTTGTAAGTTTAGTGCTCGTGTACTCGGGTCATCGGGACATTCGCACTGTCAATACAAGAGCCGTTCTAGAGTCGTAATCTCGAACATCAAAGAGTTGGCGTGGATACGGGTCTCATAGGGCAGTAAAGTAAACGAGGTATAATCATTTAACGAGCCAATCGAGAGAGCAACCATGAGGGTTGACCGCAAATTTGCTACCGCAATGCTTGTAAAATCGGAAAATCAACGGAGCTCTTTCTCTCTCTCTCTCTCTCTCTCGTACGTTCCGAATCCTGCCGAGAATCTCTCAGCAAAAATAACATCAAAGCTTCAAAAATCGCAGAGCAATCAAAATTTTCGATTTGGAAAACTTTGCAATGATCCGGAAAATCGCAGTCAAACGATGAATTTGAAAAAATCGAATATTTCGAGAATCCAATAAAATTATTTCGTGCTTTCAAGTTTTCAAAGGGATTTTTATATTTCGAAAACTTTGAGAATCCCATTATTGGCATTATTCCGGGAATATCGAAATTTTATTTGTGCGACTAATTTGGGATCGTTGGGAGGAAGAAAAAAATTGAAAAATTGGTTGAACTTACCACTGACTTGTCCGAAGATCAGGTAAATCGCTGCGATCGCGAAACCCGAAGCGATGGCTGTGGCCAATACGGATAAGCCACTACCGTAGACATTAGAGGATGCGGCAGCACCGAGAACAACGAAACCAAAGAGGAAAGTAGCGAAGCACTCGACAGCAACGGCTCTCCAGAGTTCAAGACTCCGGGCTTCGATCGACATTGGTGGTCGACGTTCGGTCACCGGTTCGACGTTGTTCTCCCTCAGTTCGGATAATTTCGCGAGAAGTGTGACGATGTGAGCATCCACGTCACGTGGTCCAGCTTCCGTAGCCATTTTCACGATTTTTTTATAAAGCGAGAACTGATCGAAGAGGAAATTCGAATCGTGCTAATTGTCCGTTGATGGTGTGTCGTTAAAACATTTTCGTTGAGATCTCGAAAACGAAGGATGGTCCTGGTCGTTCCAATTCCAAAGCTTCACTCGCGCTTTCGATCATTCACTACCCGCAGAATTCTTCATTTATTTTTTCACCCGCACGAAGTCGTTCGTTTTCTTTTTTCTTTTTTTTCTATAACACAAATATTCGACGATGTTTCTCAACAACACGAAGAGTCCGTAAACGAGGCTAAACGAAGTTTAATTGAAGAGCATGAGCCAGCTCCGAGAGAGCGCGAGAGACCGAGACTGTTTAATAAGTAAAAGAGAATTTAACGATAATAGTCGCTAATATTAATTCTCCCTTCTCAGCTTATTACTCGGACGCCGACGTAATTGAACAAATTGAAAATAAGCTTAGTAACGAAAAATATTACGTTACCGTTTTTATTTCTCCAATTTTTTCACGCGACACTTTGTTTTTTCTTCACACTCAAAAGTCTCGAAGCGGCGACGATTTTTCAAACAAGAACTTTGAAATATCGAAGGGAACCTTCGATGTTGCCGCTGCGGCAACGCGCTCTCGAGTGACAACGAAATTGTACGAGGCGAAACAAGTGGCCCCAGACCGAGAATGAGAGACCGAGGATGAAGAGTGCGCTTGGCCGCTTCACCGGGCACCCCCGTCCGCACGCCCCCACCCTCGACACACTCGCTTTGCCCCCACGAGGACGACTCCGGTTCGAGAGCAGAGTTGGCCAATCTTCCTTGCAGTCCATTACACATTATGCGGCCTCTTAATTTTTCCTGTAAACGTTCAAAAAATATTATTAATCGTCGTAACATTAAATTTCGTTTAAATTAACGAAATTTACTATTTCGTTGTTTATTTTTACATTTCAATTCAAATGTTTCTACTAAAAAAGAATCTTTCGGGTTTAATTGAATTTTATTGCATATATTGAATAATTGTATATACTTAATTATTTAATTATTATTTTATTATTTAATTATCAATTTTTCATCAATAAATTACGAAATGAATTTTTTTTCTGCAATAAATAAGTCCACCAAATTTTCTATTGATGTTATTGATCAAAAATAATTTTATCAATCCGGAAATTGGAAAAGAATGAGGAATTTTCTAACCAACCAATTTTTCATCAATAAATAACGAATTGGAATTTTTTTTCTGCAATTAATATGTTCACCAAATTTTCTATTAATATTACTGATTTAAAATAATTTGATCAATTCGGTAATTAGAAAACAACCAGGAATTTCCTAATCAACCAATTTTTCGTCAATAAATAAGGAAATGGAATTTTTTTCTTCTACAGTGAATATGTTCGCCCAATTTTCTATTTAAGCGGTGCATTCGTATAAATGGAGTATTGAGAGTTTAATTAGTGAATCAATAGTGTTGAATATGTGTCGTTGGTAAGTTTGGAAAAGTTTGATTGCCCCAAGCGTTCGAAACTTGTCGTGTGCCAGAAGCTCTGGACGATGGCGAGAAAATTGGTAACTGAAAGTTCGACTCTCTAAAAGTAGCTGAGAAATTAACTGATAGCATTGCTCCTAATGACCCTCGATGGACTCGAAGTTCATTCCATACGAATTGAGTATTTTAAAGATCGCTATTGGCCTTGGTGTTCGGGAGCTAAAAATTGTTGCTCTCCAACGTAATTAAAACTATTTTTCCAAGTATCGAGTTATCGCGGATACGTTTATGCGATACGTTCGACTTGATTTTGTGGTTTGCGGTTAACCGGCATTTTTTTCAACTTTGTCTTTGTCGATGACTCGTGGTATCGTTTTTTTTTTTTTAAGTAGCAACAAAATACAAGGCCGTACGGAAAGAAATGAGACTGATAAATCGTTATCGATTGAGTCGGTTGCAGATGGAACAGTTTCCTCGTATTTATCTAATCGGGGCGATAGGGCACGGGCTAGTGAGGGTTGATAAGGATCCCATGGCGTTGAAACGTTCTTTCTCAGATTCCCCTCCCATTTGCCGATTTTTAGTTCGAGTCTACGCTCTGATTCATCGGATCAATGATCATTGTGTGTTGCTTCGTACACGTATGAAAAAAATACTCGCTCACAGTTTGCATTTCTATCAGCCAGTTTCTCGTACGAAACATCAACAGTCTTTATCTTTCTTTAAATTTTCCTCTCCTCTCTGCTTAATTTGTCGAGGGAAGAGCTCGTGTGCTCGTAAACAGTGCAGTCGTTTCATGCGGAGCGCAGTGGCAATCGGTGACGCGTAGGCGACCAATGAGATCTCAGTCAGACTCGTTCCTCGTATGACGATTCATTAACAAAAAATTGGCCACTGCCCTCTCGAGTTCGCTATGAAAATGCCCTTATGCACGACGCTCTGACAGTCTTGGGCCCGTCTTCACCAGTGAACTAACTGACCTCTCCTAAAAAAACCTCCAAACGTGACAAGTGGAATCATTTAATTTCGTAAAACTGTGACAAAACTCAAAATCCGAATAATCGATTTTCTGCATGATCCTGAAAAAAAAACATCAACTTTGAGCCTTTCGGAAAAAGTTGGAATAATGAAGCTCCGGCGATGTAACGAGAACGTGGAATCGTGAATCAATTACGTGATTCACGTCGTGTCAATGCGATTGGTTGGAGTAATTATTGAATAAACAAAAAAAAATGACACATACTTTTTTACGTTGAAAACCCTAACGATCGTGATCTGCAACATTCCGAAATTAAGATTAGAATTTTTTCGAGAATAATCGTCGTTTCATTGGTTCTCATTTATTTTCGTAGAATTGTTAGAAAGTGCAACAGTTTTTGTCAAAATAATAAGAAAAAAAATATTTTTCAACGGTAATATGGAAGTAGGAAGCGAGCATCGGATTGCACGAGATCCATAACGATAACCCGAACATGCTGCATTCCAGAATATCATAATCATAGTTTGCTAAGCTGTATTTTTCATTTGTGACACGATTTAACGAGTGAGTCGCGATGGTAGATACGAGTGAACGTAATATAAATACCGTAAGCGGTAAAGAGTGTACAGTGTGTCTTTAGTGGCAGCGTGACGTTTGTTAACGTGTGTGTGTGTGTGTGCAGCGAAGTTCATTCACGCTAGCTTATTACGATTTGTTTTTGTACGTCGTGCGGTTACTATATTACTATAATCTTTCAGAGCCGATACTCGGAACGGGGGAAATGAGGGAGAGAGAGGGAAATATTGAGTTGGTACGTGGTGTAATTTAAAAGGTAAAACAGAGACTTTCCCTTTTTCCCAGCGGCGTGCGAGTGGATAACTCATCGTGACGAGAGTGGTCAATCGGGACGTAGGTCAGAGGGAGAGCAGTCCAGTGGTTTACCTGTCTGCATGGGAGAAACATATTGCAGCAAAAAGCTAGGGCTCCCGCGTGTTCTTGTGGTTGAGGAAGGTGTGGCGAGGAAAGCCAGGGGGAGACACACACGAGTTTCTTACTATAGTGTAGACGATTTTGGGATATAGTGGTAGAAGCTCGAGTGCAGGTCTCTCGGCCTAGACGTTAAGTGGGGATACAAACGAACGGCAAAGCCTTCGACTCGTTCGCGTACTGTAGACGCGACTCTATAGTTATGCCAGTGTGACTGTTATATCGCAACACTGAGTAACGTACGAGGAATCGTCAGTGAATCGTTCGCACGCGGCAAGATGGTGACGCTCGGTGTACACGCCTTTGTTAAAGGGCGCGTCACTCTCGTCCTGGTGTTATTGTTTCACGTTGTAGTGCAAATTCATTCTCAGAACAGTAATCCTTACGGTGAACGAGCTTATAATCGTGGTGGTGTTTATGTCCCTCCCGGCACTCCAGGACATCAAACCTACGTTTACAAGGACCGAAGATACGGTTATCAGCCAAGCTACCTGGATCCTATTTACAGAGGACCCACCAGAGCACCCGAGGATCGTTTTAACGTTGGGGTAAGATATCAGGCTCGTGTATAAACTTGGATTTATCGTTTTCCTTACATCCTACCAAGTTACCACTTTATTTACCTCATCCTTTGTACAGTTACCGCTCGCGTGCTCCAGTTTTACTCCACCTTCCAAAAATGTTGAAACTTTATCGATCGATAAGAAAGATTCCTTGGTTGTTTGTACCATCGTGCTCAATATATAGCGGCGGGACGTCCAAACAAATTGGAGGCAATCTTGCAACTGCTGACAGGTCCGATTCTGATGAGCCGGAACAACTGAAACGTGGAAATTGTCGATATAAGACACTGTTTCTAGATTATTCATTTTTCATTCGGTCTTTCCATTGAGACTAATGTCAGTTTTTTTTTAGTTTCCGGGTCATTGTTGTTGAGACTTTTTTTTATTCAGAACAACATTTTTTGTTTTATTGTAAAATTTTTACCAAGTCCTGTCGATGTTGTGATTCAGGAATCACCGAGGCATCCAGAATTGCCAGGAATATTGGGAGGATGGCGGGAAGATCTCCAGGGCAAAGAGAGACCGGACTCGAAAAATTTAGACAAGGATATATTCGTAACAACGGATTACGGACAAGTGCAAGGATTCAAAGTTTATCTGTACGATCATCCGGAAGCAAGGCACAGACCATGGAACTTGCCTGTAGAGAGAATAACAGCGAGCGTCAATGTTTTTCTTGGAATTCCTTACGCGATGCCACCGACGCTAGACGCTCGGTTTAAACCACCGCAAAGACACAAGTAAGTCTAGTCTCGATACCCTCGAATCTAAAGGTGAAGAATTCTAAGAATCGTACACGGAATGAGACGAATTAATTGTAGGCCTTGGCAGCTTTTGCAAGCTGTAGATTGGGGACCAGCTTGTCCACAGCCCAGCGCTTATACCGGAGCCACGAAAGGTATTCGCGACGTTGACGAAGACTGTCTTTACCTCAACATATTCACGCCGAACGTGAGCTTATGGAATAATTTATAATTTTCATGAATTTTCACTGATTCCCTGAAAATAAACGACTTTCACCAACGTCGCAGGCTCAGTCGGGTGTGGGGAAGCGTTATCCGGTTATGATTTACATTCACGGCGGTGAATTTATTCATGGAGCTAGCAATCAATTCCCGGCTCACATTCTAGCTGCTTTTTACAACGTTGTCGTCGTATCCATGAATTATCGTCTCGGAGCGCTGGGTACAGTAAATTCCGGAAGTCTAATTTCCTCATCGAATTAAAATAAAATAATGAATCGTGTTAACCTTTGCGAATCGATTGTCAACAGGCTTTTTGAGCACCGGGGATGAAAACAGTCCGGGAAACTATGGGATACATGATCAAGCCATGGCCCTGCAATGGGTTGCTGATAACATTGAAAATTTCAATGGAATGCGAGATTCCTTGACGCTTTTCGGACCTGGGGCTGGGGCCGCGAGTGCTGGACTGCTCATGGTTGCTCCCAGGTATAATTTCTTACCTTCTCGAAATAAAATCCATCGCATAAATTCCTCGTCACTCGTAATTGTAACGAAGGATTGTGCAAATTTGAATTCTAGGACAAGACATCTCGTTTCGAAAGTCATAGCTCAGTCCGGCTCAGCTTTGGCCGATTGGGCACTGATAGTCGACAAATACCGCGCGCAAAACACCTCGCGAGTTTACGCCGAATCGGTAGGTTGCAGTATCGAGAGCAGCTTCAAAATGATGCAGTGTTTGAGAGACTCTCGGACCTTTTTCGATCTCGGAAATTCAGAGTTGAAACCACACGTTGGAATGTTCCCTTGGGCCCCTGTGCTCGATGTTAATTTCACCGTGCCTCACGGTTTCTACGATGATTGGAGAGCCGAGGATTGGCACTTTTTCACTGGCACAGCTGAAGACAGTATACGAGCTGGAAACTTCAGCAAGAATCTTGTTTACATGGCCGGGGTTACGACGCAGGAAGCAGCGTGGATAATCCGTAAGATTGTCACCTAATTTTTTGTTCACTAAAACAATGTTGAAGTTTGCATCTTCGGAAAGCAACGAACGTCGCGTTAATTATCAAAATAAAGAATGAAAAATATATATTTCGTTAAATTCGTGAGAAGATAATAAATTTCCATTATTTTTCTCCCGGTTGCCCAGACAACAATGCGACTTTGAGGAAAAAAAATTGGCGCATCGATGCTGAAGCATTCGACCAGAAAATCTGGGAAATGGTACTTCGCTACAATTATACGCTCAATCCTTGGGGCGTCTACGAAGCGATCAAATACATGTACACTTTTTGGCCAGATCCAAAAAACGTCACACTCATACGTGATCAGTATATAAACGTAAGTATTTGCCAAATTATTTTTCCCAACGGACTATAAATCATTCGTGAGAACGTCGTTGATGATAATCTTGGAATTTCGTGTCTCAGTTGCTAACGGACTTCAATTATGTCGCTCCATACGACAAAATTGCCAAACTCTTGGTGGAGAAAAAAGTTCCAGTCTATCTTTACGTTATGAACACAACGATAGAAGCTCTGAGTTTACCGCATTGGCGAAGAGTTCCCCACGACACCGAGCATCTCCTGCTCACGGGAGCTCCTTTCATGGATACTCGTGAGAGACTTTTATCAATTTCTTAACGACATAATTCCGCTCTAAATTTAGCCATTGAGAAACTAATGGGAATTTTTCTTTCCCGTTCTTTAGAGTTTTTCCCGGAAAAGTGGGGACTCAGAAGAGACATGTGGACGGACAATGATCGCAACATGAGTCATCTTTTCATGAAGATGTACGCGAACTTCGCGACCTACGGGTAATTAGCTTTTCCTCAATGTCTCACACAAGTGTATGAATTTTTATCATTTGAAATGTTTGTACGATTTATCAGGAATCCAACACCTTCCCAAATACTCGGTTTACATTTCGAAGTCGCGAAACCCGGTTACTTGAAGTATCTCAACATCAATACGACTTACAACAGCTCTGTCTTTTACAATTATCGTCAGACTGAGAGCGCTTTTTGGTCGGAATATCTTCCGACGGTTATTGGGCGGCTTGTTCCGACGTATCCTCCCGTTACGGAGGTCAGTGGCCAACGATTTCGTTATTCAATAAATCGATCTCTCAACGGTTGTTAATTTTATAGAAAAATGTGAAAACTTTAGAACATAAAAATAGTTTGAAATTCCTCCCGGATATGAATATCTCAAAACGCTTTTAGAAAGCCTCAAATCTCACGTTTACCTTTCTTGTTTTTACACAGTATTGGTGGGAGCCAACACAACCACTACAAATTGCCTTCTGGTCGATGTCCACGGCTTGCCTGCTTCTCATCGTTCTTTCGGTCGTTTGTTGTATGCTGTGGCGTAATGCCAAGAGGTAAGAAAAAGGTAAACAGAACCAAGTCCGAGTGACGAATACTCGATACGTGAGAATACTCTGCGTGCTAAATGCCTCTCCAGTTGCGGTATCGGTAGTGCACGGGATTTCTGGTTCTGCTTTTCCTATCGCAAACACAACAAATATGTATATATCATTTCATGGAAAGAAGATGTACATGTTGGAAAATCTAAACGAACAAAAAATCAATAACGAGAATGAGCAGCAATGAAATTCTCTTCGACTGTTGATAAATATCAAGATTAAGGCGATCCATCGGGCTGCCGCTCGCTCCAAATCCTAACAAACATTTATTCTCAACTCAGTTGCATTTTTTAGAAAAATCGAACACGATTATCTCTTTTTTCGATTTTTCTAAAATGCACAATTATCTCGCTGAATTAACGGAGCACCTCGTGCAACTTGATGGCAAAAATAGTCGAAAAAAAATCATGTCGAATTAAAGAATTTTTACTCATTTCCGTTATTTACTGAGCTTAAGTAGATACTAACAAATTTCTGACAAAGAATAACTTTGACGAATAAATTTAGCAAAACGGAAGCTGCGAGAAGATACGCAGGTACGCTAATCTTCGTTGTAGTCCCACACATCAGCACATTTGGAATTGAATCTTTTGTTTTGAATTGATGGAGCACAAAAGTGCATGCGATTATTTTGAATTTTATGATTTTTCATTATTTTGGGATGTTGGTAAAATTTATTACGAGATTTAACGTTTTTGTGCGTTTATTCGCACGCTTTTTCTTTGCCCTATTGCAGACAATCTGATCACTACTATAGCGGGGACATCCTGATGGTCCGAGACGACGATCACTCGGAGGGAATCGAGAATTTGACGCGAGCATCGAAAGAGAACATGTACGAATATCGGGACGCACCACCGTCGACAAAAGGGCGAGTCCCGCGACAAAACGAGTCGAAACTCCAAGAGCGTTTGGCACAGAATCGCAAGTTCAGCTCGACTCCGTCCTTGAGAAGCAATTCAAATATGTCTTTGAAAGATATGAGAAGCGAGGGCTTCGTCACGAGCTCACCAAATGGGCATCCGACCAAACATATTGGCAAAGCATCCAGTCAAACGACCTTGACCAAAGGTAAAAATCGTACACACGTTGTTCAAGGAGTACCACAAACGGCGGTGTGAAACTTTATCGTTCTTCGGAACTTATCCTCACCCCATTAAGCCCTGTATTTATTTATCGAAAGAAAAATACATTCTTTCGGCCTCCCACGTCGGAGATGGACCAGGAAATGTTTAGAAACTCTCTAATCGTTTGACTAAAGTTACTATTCTATAATATTCGAGTTTTCATCGTTCGTGCGCAGCCAAATTTCCATTTTTCATTATTCATTTTAAAGTTTATCGATTTTTATAGCTGATTCCGTTCTCATGTCTCAAAAAATATTATGCCTACGAATACTGTATGTGCGTGAATGGGAAAAGGAATTTAGTCGCATCGCCACGTTGCAAACTGGAATATTGTTGTTTTACCGAGGAGTACCATTTTTTTTTAGAACGTAGTTTTTATATTGATCATTTTTCTGAGGCTTTGGTGCCTGTTTTTGTAGTACGTCCATGTCGATCTCATCCCACAATTATCGTCCATATATGACAGTCGAACGTGCAATACTGTCTCTAAAAAAAAAGAGCGCTAGAAGTGAAAAATGTTGATGATTTTTGACGAGTTATTCAAAAATCATGATGAGAAAATTATTTGAATTCATTGTATAATGGAAAACACCTGTAGATAATTTTGGGCAATTTAAAATAGTTTGTTAGTCGATTAATTAACGAAACAATTAGTTCAAGGCGATATTAGTTATCGTCGTACCTTACCGTGGCATCCAGAGATTTCTGGAAGATCAAAGAATGCGTTGTGTTGGAAGTGCCTTGTATATTACTTGCAGCTGCAATTTGGAAAGAGTTTTTTTCGACATGGCGCAGTATAACTCTTTCCTGTATTTTCTATTCCCTCTGCCCGCAACGGGAGTCCTTTTCAGCAAGATTATCCGTCCGTTTAATCTAAAGTGAAGAATCGCACAAATTAACGCATGTATAAATGTTTCATATGATGGAAAAACATTGTAATATATTTAGACAAACACATTCACCAATTTTATATATTTTAAATATAAAACTATATATATATTTTAAATTTGACCTAAGCAGCCTTAACGTACAGTGGATAAAAATGGTTCTGGAGCTTGCGCTCTAGGAACGCTAGGAAAAATATTTTTTGCAGCGTACCGTCAGTTGCAAGAGCACCAAAAAGTTAACCCTTTGAGTGCAGGACTCCTATGAGTGCATATTGGGTCAATTTGACCCGAGGCGTTTTTTAAATTGTTGTAATCCGGTAAATATGCATTTTTTGTTGTTTTTTTTTTGTAGAAACATTTTTTGTAGTAAATTTGCAATGGCCCTCAATTTATTTTTGGATAAAAATGAAAATTGAAAGATGAAACATTCGTTGGGGTCAAACCGACCCGGTATGCACGCATAGGGTTTTTAGACACAATGGCTATTTGGTGCAACTGATGGGTTTCTAAATTGCTGAAATTTTTCAATCAATGCGGCCTAACACTGCCAATAGATTTTGGGTTCTGCCAGTGGGTCAAAATATTCTTTCGATTATGAAATAATTCTGGGAGAATATTGAGGAGAAAGGGGAAACAAAACAGCGAATATTTACTCGTACTTGCGACGAGTTATTTTCGACAATTTATCGATTGCAAATAATCCTTTGCAAACTCTGTGTACCGAATTTTAAGTGGAGATTTAAACTCGCAAGTGTTCTTAGATTTTATAACCAATAGTCCATAATTCATAATCAAAGTTCAATAGAACGAATCACGCATCATAGCAGACATCACGACGTCGTATTGTCAAAAACAAACAAAAACACCTAGTTTTATGTACGCAGATGGAGATTGATTTTATAACATACACAAACGATAAGGTTAAGATGATTTACCAGAAACCCTGCGTCGCAAAGTAGACCATATCGTAGGAATTAAGTAAAACACATAAAATGTGGAATATTACATAAATATGTGTCTAAAGAAAAGTACAATTCATACACAAAGTGTCTGTAGCATTTTATACGAAACGTTTATATACCGACTCGAGCGGCGGAGTCAATAAGCACAATGAATTTTTTGTAATAAAGAAACAATTTCAACGTAATCAAAAGTCTTACTTGCGTTTTTATTGCGAGTTCACAAAAAAAAGATCTTCATTGCGATATCCGGAAAAAATTGCTCTGCAACTCTCAAACAAGGGAAGACCGTTCGTCATGCGTGTGCTTATTTCCATTTCGTTGTGCGCGGCGTGCGCCATACTGTTTGTTTACAATCATTCTTGGCGGGAAAGTGTCAAGTGACCTCTGGGTAACCTTGAAGTTTCTCAGAATCGTAAATTAAATTCTGGCGGATTTTTCAACGAAAAATTGAGTGATTAAATTAATGCAATAGTTCGTTTGAATTATAATTATCGTGCGTATAACAGCAAATCGTCGTCGTTACTTGGGACGGAAAATTGTTAATAAAAGCAAAACGGAAATGGTTCAACCGAACGATGATGTAAGTTCATGTTGTCATCGTTTTCACGTCGATTCCCATACGGCCGCGAACAACTTTGGAAAGAAATTTTATTCCAGGATTGCTTTTCAACGGGTAAAGAACGAGAAGATCGTCATGCACCAACGAAAAATCGTTTTGAATCGCTGCACTTGGACGTCAAATGCCCGGACACTGCGATACTTCTTCTCGGTAGTCGCGAACGTCCAGTGCTCGTTGCTGCTGCAGCCGCATTGACCAAATTCGCTGCAAAAGGCAAAGAAAACCTCCAAAAACTTTTTGAACTTGATATCGTCGATAGCCTCATACCTCTCGTTACGCATGAGGATTTAGTTACACGAAGGTAAGTGCCTGCTGGATTCGGCCACTTTTAAAATCCCTCAACGGGATTCTCGCAATCGTCTAAAATCCTGCAGTTTCTCTATCGTTTACAAAAACAATTCTCGACTTTCATTTCGATTTTTCGTCTAATCTTAGATTTGCTGCAAGACTCTTAGGAGAAATGGCAGCAATCACCTTCGTGAAGAATTATTTGCTCGAATCTGAAATTCACCTGCCAATGTTCACTAAAATTGTCATGGAAGATCCTGACACCTTCATGCAAGAATATTCTTCGCTAATCCTTGCAGAAATATCAAAAGATCCCTACGGGGTGGCTAAGCTTTTGGAACAATGTCCCAGCCTGGATTTTCTTTTTGAAAACCTAAAAATCTCTGATCCTGATGTCAAGAAAAATAATTTACAGATTATCGAGAATTTGCTGAAGGATCTTGTCGGAGCAGAGAGAATTATCGAGTCTCAGGTCAAGTTTCATTATTTCCACGCAGTCTGAAAATTGCCTGACACCCTTTAATTAATTTGTCAGCTATCTTTAACATTCGGTCCGTCCGAACGTCTTTATTCAAACGATTCATCATTTTCGTAGGCGTTTAGTTTCTCCTCAATCTGCGAACTGCTCGAACAGCCCTATCCAGAGATTCAGACCCTTGTCCTCGCAGTCCTGGAGTCCTTACTCGGCCGAAGCAAAGACGAGCGTATCCAGCAGCTTTTCAGGCAGTCAGGAACTTTGAGAACGTTGCTCAAAATATTGGACGTGAGATTATCGATGAGATTCAGTAAAATCAACATTTTTCGAATAAAAATGGAGAAACTGAGAAAGCCGATTCCCTCAGAACACAGAGTTCCATGACGTGCATTCCCAAGTCCTCACAGTATTCCTCCGAGCAGTTGAAAATCCTGTTACGATGGAGACGCTCATTTCTGATGGAGGAGTTTCAAATTTATACGAATATTTCGAGACCGCTACGGATTTTGAAACAAAGCGAGAGGTTCTGGATGTCCTCGTGCGTCTTGGAAACCGACCGGTGGGAAGGGAAGTAAGGAAATTCATTAAAGAGGGAAAAAATCATCTGTGGGAATAAAAATAATAAAAAAACACGTTTGAGACGAAAAATTGAATTCAGATGCTGCACGATCTTGGACTAGTCAAGCACCTGCTCCAAAGCTTGCATGGATCTCCTCGAGATCAGGAATTAATGAGAATCGTTTGTACTGGAACAGGAATGATGGCACGTTATAGCAAAGCCTCTGAAGAAATTATGCAAGAAAATCCAACAAAAGCGATTTTGGGTGTGAAGGAATGTTTTTTTAGTCAATCTGCGATTGAATTTTTTCTTTAAAACTCACGGTTCTGTTCTTCCAGATATTTTGAAAGACGAGACTTTAAAATGGACAGTGAGAATGGCAGCTGCTTTTGCACTGAAAGAATTATGCACGAGTGATCGAAATTTTTGTCAAAACTTTCTCGACGTCAAAGTTCCAAATTATCTTCAAGTGTTGCTGAAGCAAACACCCGGGAGCGTTCCTCTGGAGGTCGGGATTATGGCAATTGATATTCTCGCGTACATCGGCGGCTATCCGGACTATAGGAAGCTTCTCGTGGACGAGGAACTCATTGACTCTCTGTGCTCCACGTTTGAGGTGATTGGATTGCAAAATATTTTATATCTCGATCGTTTTCACTTGGGTCTGGGGCGTCCTACCGTTTCCCAAGGGAACCTGTGTCTACTAAGGGTTAATATTTTGAACAGCATTTCATTTAATTTTCGAAAGATGAAATTTCTCGATTGCACATCTCCAGATTAATCGTTGAGAGGCCAAAAATGCTTTTCGCACAAAAATTTATGTGTAAAAATAATTGAACGACGTTCCTGAACTTTTTGCGTACAATTATAAAGTCAATTGTTGATTAATAGTTGTTGAAATGAACGATAAAACATTGTTAATTTTTTTTGTCCCTCGCAGATCGAAAATGGTGCTGCCGACGAGCTAAAAATCGCATGTTGCAAAGCTCTGTCAAATTTTTGCGTAGAAAATCAAACTCGGGAAATATGTCTCGGCAGCCATCTCATTGAAAAACTATTAAATCTTCTATCTAATACGAAATCGACGCGGGTTCGCAACGCAGCGGTACAGCTGGTCCAACAACTCTCTGAGGATTCTGGATTCGCCGAGCAATTTGTAAAGGCCGGATACTTGAATTAGTAGAGTGGATTTTCTCTCAAACAGCAATATCGCGATAAGACATTGGCATGAGTTGAAAATTCTTAAAATATATGTACGTCTCCGTTGCTTGATTATTGCCGCTGTTTAGCATGCTGGCGAATCGCACTTTCGCAGCTGCTATTCCCGCTTGGAATACGTGCATCGATTCTCTATTCTCGGCTCACTTACCGGTCAAGTTTGCTGCTACTGGCCGGCTTTCGATGCACGAAACTACTGACGATGGTTTTTACGTTATGCGTCGACACGTGTGCCCGTAAGATCAAGACGTATTACGTATCCAGTAAAAAAAAGTCTCTAAATCTTTACACCAGTCATTTCTTTTTGTCACGAAAATCAATTGAATTTTTTAATTAAAAAAATCATTCATTTTTACTGATTTCAATAAGAATGAAAAATGGGAGTTAAAAAAAAAATTAAAAACGACGAGAGTTTTTTTTTTCTATTGAAAAATAATGGGGCGAATATTAAAAGAAAGATGAAGCCGGAAATATCTTATGAGTCTCTCAGCCTTTGTTTTTTCCTTTAAATTTTTGTACTGAAAGTAATAGTGTGAGTTAAATTTCTGTAATAACGAATTGTAATGAAAATTCGACGAGCGATCACGCTTTTTTGAATATAGTTAAAAGTTCGTAACTTTGTTTGCAATTTTGTTTATTTGAATTTAGTTTTCCAGTCCTGGATGAACTTTTTCGGCTGAAAATGTGCCCCAAGGATCCGATCTATGTGGTGAATTTCGTAGATCCTCGATCGAGCCTGGAGATGCAATCTCCAACGCGCAGGAGTTCGAGAGCTGCGTCCGCAAATTCGAGGAGTGCTTGGTTGGAGCTGAAGTTTGGAAAATTACAAAAAGATCCGTATCTCTACGATTACGTCGAGCAGTTCAAATGCATTTTAGCAGCAAACGAGTCTTCGGAAAAGTACGATACAAAGTTTTCCGTTAGAAACGATAATCATTTGTTTTTCCACAAATTGATGCGGAATTTTGATACAGACTGCAGGAAACATCTCGCGGTATCGTCGACACAAGCAAAATAGCATCCCGAGCGAATCTTCTTGGCAAATTTGTCGCTCGCCAAATGTCAGGCCCGGATCCACAAAGTCCTTGCATCGATCATCAGCTGGAAATTCACGTGCGCGAGATTCGCGAAGACATCGAGACCAGTGTCATTCCTCTGGGTCAATTGAGAGTCGGTTCTTATTTGGAAAGAGCTCTCCTCTTCAAAGTCTTGGCTGATAGAATTTGTTTGCCGAGCACACTCGTACGAGGCGAATACGGCAAAGCTTGGAACGAAATAGCGATTCCACAGGTACGTCCATGTCGATTTTCCTTTGAATACATCTCGAAATTTGTCAATAAATTTCTCTGTAAACGCGTGAATAGAAATCCACAATTTTCGCATTTTTCACTTTATGAAACGATAACAAATCATCCGAACAATTTGTGATTTTTTTGTGATGAATTTTACATCGCAACAGAACACAAAATTAATGTCCAGTTGCCTTCGATCATTGGAAAATATTTTTTCGTAATAAAAAACCCGAACCTGCCAGAAAACAATCGAACGATCGCAAGCACTCCGAAAACACTAAATGAAAAAAAAACGTTGATTACGTTCTCCAACGATGCAAATTGCAATACGATTATTTTTTCGCACTCGTCGGTTCGTTACCGGCAAAAATACAAGAAGAATCTTCGAAAATTTTCAATTCTTTTTCGTCTCGTTACGTGTTGATGCTCTAAACTGGATTCGAATGAATTCGCAATTAGTATTTGGTAATAATCGAAGCATCTTGAGTAAGAAACGTGAAATTATAGATTGAGAACCCTGGCCAAAACGGCGGCACGTCGAGTCTCGGAGAAGAAGATGCGAGAACGAATAAGTCTGACAAAAGTGTTTCGATAAGTCAAGAGTCAGAAGTGTCTTTGAAAAGAAACGACGCAAGCAAAGTTCGCGTACTGGAAGATAATTTAAAAACCATTTTGCCGACGAGTTTGCTGCAGGAAAATTACGTAGTGGACTTGATGGAGAATCCTGGCGATTTGATTCCAATCAACAGCTCAAAAGCCAGAGCGTATTGCGCTCCTATTGCACGTTGCGATATTACCTGTGACTTTTGAAACAAGTTTTACAATCACAACAATTAGAGAAAACAAAAAATCAATTTTCATAGCATTTAATTCATTGATAAAATAGAAAAGTGTTATTTACATTCGTCTCTGTTCGCATTCACGATTCAAACTGTGGTAAGACGTCAAGCGATAATTACACATGCGTGAATGGATCGTTTTTCATTAACTAAATAAAGTAACGAAAATATGAAAGTATGAATAAACATTTCAAGTTATTCGTCGTCGTACAATGAGAGTTCCGGGATTTTTTTTTTTTCAATATTGCCAACGTTTTCATTTTGGCACTGAATAAAAAATCATTTTCTTCGCTTCGTCCTGATTCATATCGCGGTTAATCTGATGGCAAAGCAAATCTCATTCCTCTCATTTTGCTATTTTTCAATCTATAAATAATTGTTTGTCATGAGGTGTGTCATTGTTGAATATTTTATTGTTTTCGCCAGCTGTGACTATCGCAGAGTTTCGGGTGTCTGTGTTGTGTATTTCGGTTGCTGTTGTTGTCTCGAATCTCCGAGTTTGACGAGACCGAAGAAACTCTTGTCGTGCTGAAAGAGCGTGTATCTTGCTGGACCAACGTCCTTCAGGACCAAACGGTCACCCGCTTGGAGAACTGTTATCTGAGCCGAGAAACAGGATCTGCTCTTGTGCTCCGTGCCCGGACTGTAAACCTGCAAAGTAAGGGACATTCGATCGTGAGTGAGGTAAAAAGAAACATGTGTCGTTAGCTCTGAATTGCTTCGTTATATTCTCGTTTGGTGCGTGAAACTATTTTTACCAGTTTTTCAAGCGTTAATGTTTCGAGAAACGTAATTATTGCGAAAAATAACTTTTCGTTTGTTTGTTAATTAAATAAGGCCTCACCAGGCATTGCAAAATCGGGTGGCCATTGACGAGAATGTGAAAACCGTTTTCGTCGTGTTCATCGAGATAATGAATCTGCGCGTAAACGAGATATAGCCCAGGTTCGTGAACGGTGAGTCTACCGTCACGTGACAGAGTGAAATGCCTGCTCATACCGAGATCGTTGACCCAATCACTGGGACGCCAAGCTTTGAAAATACCCTCGTTGTGCTTGGCCCTACCGTTCCCCGTGTGTTCATCTTCCATTCCAAAAAGAGCACTGTCAGCCCCGTAATGAGCAGCAAAAACTTGTCGAGGCGCTCGCAAATGACGTCTCGTTATTACTCGGGGCTTCAATGATCGCCTCGTTACGTCAGAGCCCTGAAACAGTAAACAAACGAGTTTTTTTTGTTTCTATGCGCCGATGCAGGCGAATTTGCGGCTGGTGCATACGAAATACCTGATAAAGTCGTTCAAATTCTTCTCTGCGATTCGATGGGACCGAGTTTCTTCTCGCTGCTGAACCAGACACTGGAAAATCTTCGGAATCGTCCACCCTCGTCACTGCAAAGTATTTTTTCGGGGGATGACGATCCCAGGGCACAGTTTCGCTACTGGAGGAGAAAAACGAGGCTTTTGCAAAATTCTCAGGTTTCGAAACTTTGAATTGATTATATTTTTCTTTGAGGTCAAAAAATAAATATTGGGAGCTGCACCGAACTGTTTTTTTATGCCTATTTCGTTCTGTAATCGATCAATTGTGATTTTGTGTGATCGTGGGATCAAAAGCTCGGGTCTGAGAGACCCTGAAACGGTAATCATTGAAAAATTACAACGTACGTGTTCAAAATCCGGTTTTTTCTTTTCCTTGCAGATCGTGATTCAACGGAGGCAAGGACGTTTTCGTGGCTACTGTGATTCCGATCATTTGGAAAATCTGAGAAAATTGATCGTTCGGTATTTTCGGCAACGGCGCGTCGTTGTTTCGGGTGATCTTCTTTACTGTGGAAAAGTTGCGCTTCTCCGTTCCGTTCATTTTTGTGACTAGGGATTTGACGATTCAGTTCGAGCAACCGATCTCGCGCGATATTTTCATGAGTTTCGTGAACGCTCTTCTCCAACTCTCGTCCACGTTCCCCTTCGACCTTGTGGAGAACCGCGAGCATCGCGACACGTTCCTGATTCAAACTCGATGCGCTTTTCGATTCTTCGCCCTTCACAGAATGCTGAAAGCTCGGCGTAATCACAGACTCCGTTGGCTCGCTCGAGTCCGACACGTAATCGTTCCAATTCGGACTGTAATCCTCCTCGTAATTGCTGTCGTAATCAGCACCTTCGATGTCTGCTTCACCCGAATCCTCAGCTTGGCTCCCGTCCGCGTACAACTGAAAGGTTTCCAATATTTTACTTTTCTAAACTCCTGCTCACTCGTGACTATAAACCCAAAGTGGTAGAGACTTGGCATCGTCGCAAAAAACATGCGACTCAGATAATAATTAAAAATCAGAAATATTCGATTTCGGAATAACATTCTTTTCGCCTCTCATTTCTTTAAAACCAATCGTTACACATTTCTCTTGCCTTTTTATTCAAGCAACCAAAGCACCAAGCCTTTGTACCTTGTAACAAGAAATTCTTTGAATTCCCAAGAATTCTGTTCAACGAATCAATCATGGGTGTGTTCACCCTATCACGTTAATGAGACAAAGTTTAAAGACGGGTGACATGCACTACGTATCAGAGCAACAGAAGCTTCAATGGTATTAGTGACGCCTACGATAAATCGCGAACTCGCGGTTGCGATGAGCAATTAAGGCAATCATTATTTGATATTATCATTACAGTACCCCGAATAACGACGTTCATAATGCTGCTCTTTATCAAGCTCTCCTTTTGAACTCAATTGTTTACATTTCTCGGTATTAGATGTTGCAATTTTTCTTAAATGCAATATTTTTCGCGCTGCTACGGTTTCTTTACGTGATGTTGATCAAAGGGAAGACATTTAATATTGTAAATTCATGATGCTCCGGAAGAATCATTTTTTTTTTTTTTTTCAGCAACAGTTTCCATGGACAATTGTTCACAAAAATATCAAGTGAAAAGGAGAATAATAAGGAAAAATGTATTTTGAAGTTCGAAAAGGGGCGTATCATGAAAAATTAACTTTTCACGACGTGAACCGCGTAAAAACAAATTCTTTGTTTCCAGTTTTTCGATTGGACCGGGAAATGGTTTTCAAAAATTGATTTACCTGTTCCTCGAACGCTTTGAGATCGTCGACAAAGTCTTCTCCAAACATGCGATGTCTGAGAGCTTCGACATCCCTTTTGATAATTTCGACATCTTGTTTGATTATTTGGATATCCCTGGAGTTGCTGATAACTCGATGAAATTCCCAGATCTCGAGAGCGGCGCAAGCGAGAGCAACGAAAATAACAAGGAGACTGAGAACGCTGTGTCTACTAGGACGAAAACATTTGGGAGGTTTGTTGAAGCCTTGCTCCAGTTCGGATTGAGAAATGCTGAGATTTTCGCGTGAAAAATCGAGAAAGGATCTCGTTTCGTCTTTGACGACAGCCGTTGCTGTCGCATCGATGGAGATTTTTTGATTTCCTGATTTTGGCTTCATCCTCCCCATCGAAGTCATTTTCTCATAGATTACCGCTCATTAGTCTCTCCGACCGGCAGATCAGAGATTCAACCAACGCAAGATGAAAACAAATAGAAAAAATCAGTTTTCGGTCATCACTTTGATCGCTATTCGATCATCAACTTGTCGAAAATGACTTCAACTGCTTAATTTTTCCGAATTAACTTTTACTTACTAAACTTGGTTTTTCTGCGAACTATAATTTTCGTCGCTGCTTCAAGAGTTTATTATTTTCATTTATTTCACTCCAAAGCTCACTCTTAAAAAATGTCACGTTTGCATTCACCGTCCATTTGGTCGCTTCTCTTTACTCGTGTCTCACGATGCCAAGAGTTCACGTGCACTAATCATTAAAACTGTCGATACTTGTTTGTGTTTCAGATACTGCAGCAATCTTGGGGAAGGAAATTGGAGGTTCCAACCGTTGGAGACGATCCTTTTGAAAAGAAAAATGATATTCTACTGTTTCTCGTCGGAGAAGGTTTTAACGGTAGCCTTAGTAGATTTACGATAATGCGTGTACGAGGGCCGTTAAAAACGCCACCGCGGTGGTTCGAGCCCTCCCGCAACGGCCACGTATTAAACAAAACGTTCGAGGGGAAAAGACCGCGATCACTCGCTCCGCAACGTCGAGAGCAAAATGAAGAAGACGAGCAACGCGAGAAAGAGGAAGAGAGAGAGAGAGAGAGAGAGAGAGAGTCTTTAAAACCTGTCGAGCTGGTTTTTGTGCCTCGATCCAAGAGGATTTGGTAAGAAAAAGTTGTATGTGTGTGTACAACGTTTTCACCTCTTACGAACTTTTGCCTTCCGCTCTATTCGACCTTTGAACTTGGACGCTAATAATCTCTCCCAATTGAAAAACTCAACTTTAACCGCGCTTCGTACTTTTTTTTTCTTTTGACGATTTGACTCTTCTATTCGATGCCTCGGGCACTCGCACACACGCTTTCAACCTTATCTCGTTTGTCCAACGATTTCACGTCGTCGCTAATGATCTTTGCTCGATTACCGACATCCTTGCAGCGAACTTGAGACATTTATTGGGAATTTTTACTTTTTATTCCAGCGAGATTTCCTTGTCAATTGCAAACATATTGACAATTTCGTCTGTACATTTTATTTCACAAATTCGTATTATTGCTAAATTTGCGGAGACGATTTTGGTGATGTTTGTGAATTATTTGCAATTGCAAGTTGAGATTTGTCGTTGCTCTGTGAACGGTCTTAACGATACATTTCTCTCTCGGGATTATTATTTATTTTTTACGTACAATAAAAAGGGCGGATCGCTAGCGATGAACTTAATTTTTTTCTTATTGGTGCAGAGCAAAAGTTTCGATCCCCAAAACGAAGTTTACACGAAAATCCGAATTTCAACGTTACATGAACGTTTGAATATCAAACGATGAGTTTTTTCGACTTGAATTTTGATTTTGTTCTACTGCAACTTCCCGCAGCTTTTTGTTGTTGCTGTCGCCCATTGGGAAACTTACACCACGGGTTGAGACTCGATCTAAAACAATTATCTCGTGATAACAATATCCTACGAGGAATTTGTGAAAATTCAGTTATTTTTAACACTCGACGGTGTGAGCAGTTAAAAAACAGTCGTTGGAAAATTTAGATTCGAGCAAACGTGGGAAGAGTGAAAGTTGGAGTATATCTTGTTTGTAGAATCACGATTAAGATGTTCGAAAATCGTTAAACTAACCCAGGACAACCGACGCTCACGAGGGTTTCGAGCTGACTAAACATCCAGGGATGAGATTCTGTCGAGTGTATCTGTCGTTTTCTCTTCTTTTCATTCTCTGTCTCTCTCTCTTTTTCTTTCTCTCTCGCGCACTCGTTGTCACTCTCACTGAATGTTTATCACAGAGACGCTACGCACGTCATAATTGGCCCGCCTACATGCTCTCCGAATGTATGTAACGAGAGAACACATTTATATGCCAATAAGCCATACAAACGATATTCGAGAAGGGTTTTCCCATTTTTTAAGAATACACAATTACGAGAGTTCAAGTTAAAACAGCACGCGATGTCGTGGCCAATTATGTTTAAAAAAAAAAACGTATTGCATCCTTTTTGGACTCGTGGCAAAGAAGCCAAGCATCAAATCCCAATTTCTGTGGCTATCGTTACATTCAGATTGAATTTGAACTGCTAAACGTTGGATTCCTTATGGGATATCAAATGTGTCGTTAATCACAGGAAGTATGTGATTTCGTCCACACTAAATATTTCTCTTGCTAAACGTAGTAAATACTACGAATCAATACCAAATGTTACTGTACTCTCACAGGAAGAACGATGTGTGTGAAGGAACTTGAACGTTGGCCTGCTCTCGCTCTCCACGACATGCGGATATGCGATAAGAGGAAGTGTATAGCTCCAGCTCACATATCGTCATCATCTCCTTCTCCTCGTTGGAGAGCCTCTTTCACGAGCCCCGAGAACGACCGTTCAATGAGATAAAAAAAAAGGACGTGTTCTCGTTGTTTGCTGGTCACGTCACGAGTCTCGAGTTGACGAAAAATGCTCCAAGGGAATATACAGTTGGTATTTATCCCTGAATCCAGAGCTTGTGGTACTTTCCCAAAAACGTTCAACATCTCGTGGGCAAACTTGTACGAAAATGACAGAGAAATTTTTAAATCTTTGGTCGACTTTTTTTCCACTGATGCCGCGCGGATTTTTAATAATAAATGATTTTCATCAAGCAAAGACAATCGGGGCTTTTATGAAATCGATACGAAACGTTTCTTCACGTTTCAGGTAATTTTTCCGTACAAAGTAGAAATGCTTTTGGATGAAAATGATCTCATTGAATTGGTGTTTATAAAAATAAAAATGAATCAAGCTTATTGAGCAAAAAATGCTTTTTCCGCAGGTCGTCAGATCGTACGGATTCTAAAATTGAATCATTCGTGCGTCCTTCACCACGCACCTGGACGAGTCTTGGATTTCACGAGGAATCAGCGAATGAAATTCGACTACAAAGAAACATCGCGCGACGTAGTAAGTGTAAACCTGGTTCGTTTGTAGCGATTTAAACGAGTCACATACGGAATGTATTAATTCAACGAAATTATGCTTGGACCAGCGATAATTCAACCTTTCTACGGTATTTACAAATTACTCTGTTTACAACGATGCACTGCCGTGAGAACGTTTCTACCGAATAGTCAATCGCACGCGATAACGAGAATTCTTGGAGGCTGCTCCTAAGATCGTTCTTATTAAATCTTCGATAGAGACATTTCGAGGAACGAGGAACAACGAACGAGGCTAAAAAATTGCGAAATATGTCAAAGTCCCATGAATATTCTTCCAATTCTTTTATATTTCTTTAAATACTTCTTCCTGTAACAGTTTTTATCTGTCGCCTGATTGTCAATTTTTTTCTTGCCACATTTCTATATTTCATTTTTTATTATTTGTTGTGAAAAATTCAGATTTTCCTGTGCGAAACTATCAACTATTCGATGGAACGGTTTTCGAGTGCAATGTCCCCTTAATATATACACTGATTGACGAGAGTTCAACCGATGACTCCCACGTGCTCAACGTTCGCGTCTAATACGATGTATAAAAATGTGCGTCATGTCGAGCAATCGACTGATCGAACCGAAGCTTGCTTTTTACCGAAGATCTCAAACGGACATAAAAACATGAGCGAGTCCTCATCGAATCATAGGACAATCTTTTTCGATCATTTCGTAACAAGGCGTGACAAACAAATTGTCGACAAAAATTCTGGTGGCCGCATTCTCCCTGCATCGTTGAGATTTCGAAAAAAAATGGAAGCTGTACCTAGTTTTTTTTCTTCGTAAAAAAATGCAGTGTAACTTTTCTTCTCGTAAAAGTTTTGAAATTGCTTTGAAGTTGAAACGGAAAAAGATGTTTTTTATTGAAATATTATTCGGAGGAATGTGTCGATAAACTGAAACGTAAATTTGATTCGCATGTAAAGTGCCGAGGTTGTAATATACTTTGTTTATGAATCAAATGTTGTAGTTTGCGAAAACGAGTTTATTGTATACGTGAGAAAGAGAAGAATTCGAGAAATTGTAGAAAACTTCTAAAGACACACGGTTCTAGGAAATCGTATTGGTATACTTACAAATCGAGCAAAAAAACATACGGTTAAAAGTAAATGGAGACAAAATACTTAGACGCGTTTGTGTGTTCGTACGTAGTCGTGCCCACGTTCGTTACGAATGTATTAGAATTTACCAGGTGCCTAGCGAATTCCTTTTTCGAAACTCGCGGTCAACTGACCACTCCGAGTATTCTTTTGTTCAATGGGGGAAAGAGGCCTTGATCCTCGATAGTTGTACGAGGAAAACGTATTATGTATATTTATAGATCGTTGGTCAAAGTGATTTCCCAAAATAACAAAGTCCATTAGAATTTTTTGATTTTCTTGGTTCGAAAATTTATGGAAAAGATTCGATTTGACATAATAAAAAAATTAGCGCGTACTATAAAGTGGGAGGAACTATTGTTTAAAATATGCTGAACATAAATACGGAACGTTGACTCTTGGCGAAGGTCGGATGCGAATTTTCTACGCACAAAAAGCACAAGCAGCGTTGAAATTCGATTCTGTTCTCGCTCTTTCACGACCTGCCTTCCATAATGCTTAGCGAAAGAAAAAGGAAAAAAGAATAAATATGTCGTTGGTTCGCGTCGCTTATTTTCTCTATTTATTCTCCCTCCTCCTTCGCGTTCACCCGCACATGATTAAATTGCGTCGCGTTCTATGAAAACACGTGATCAGATTGAATCGGCGAGAAGACGTTAGAAAGAATGTTCTACGGACAGGGAGTTTCGCCAAATTTTTATCCGTTAGCCATTATTTTTGAGAAACATTTGATTTTTTTTCGACCGATACCTAGGAAAAGATTTAGGTATGTTTGCTCCTTCCGAAACGAGTTCCAAAAACCAGGTTCTATCGTATAAACTAAAAACATTCAACACCCGAGGCAGTCCTTGGGTCTTTCGGGACCCGCGACGCCCTACTTCATCAAATCCTCAATAGAATCTATAAATTTGAGCTCGAAGGTCGCCCGAAAGATGAAAGGCTTTCTCCCGGTTTTCGTGGCATCTTTCAGGGGGTAAGATCGTAGTAGAAATCACCAAAACTATCTTCGTTACCTCAACGAGCAATATTTCATTATTCAGGCATTTATCAACATATTTTGACACAAGAAAACAACGGTTTTAATACCAAAAACCTAATATTTATCTGTTGAAAAAAAAGCATTGTCTCATCCCATCAAAATATGTAACGAAACACCATGAATATTTAGTAAAAATAGTATTTCATGGAGTTGAGCAAAAAAAAACTTTTTTCTTTTTTTATCAGTCTTCACCTGCTTTTTTCGTGAAAGATAATTCAGGTATAAACATTGAGTGGTGGGCAAAAGGAAGCTTCGATGCTAAGGCAGCGAATTCAACAACTTTGGGCCAAAAAAGAAATTTAATTTGAGAATTCGTCAAATTTTCAAATTATTTTTGCAGGTTTTAATTGCAAATTAATAAATGGAATTATCCGACAACCAATAGAATAAATAATGAGTGAAAATTTATTGGGATCTTTAGCTGTACTCACTCTACTGAATCTACGCGTTATTTTTGCAGGACGGAGTAGGAATTGAGCATCCGGGCTCGAGCGAAACAGGTACAAAACAAAGAGAAATTGAGAAGGAGTAATTGCGTCGATTGGAGCTACGAGTTGACGCGATTAGTCTGAGCGGTACAATTGTTTAACAACGTGATGACACTGGTAAAAATCTGGCGATGGGTCACGTGATGGAAAAAAAAAAGAAGAAAGCATCATCGAGGACCCTCCGCGAGTGTAAACCTTCGGTAAACGAGGAGGAGGAGGAGGAGACAAGCTTCTTTTGTGCTGTCTTTCTCGACGCACTGGCAGCTGGTACATTCATTCGGGAGAATCAACAAGTGGATGCACTCGGGAGTACAAAAATGTGTTCCGTTCGCAGGTGCGATAAGAGCCGGCCGAGTGAAAAGAGAGTGCGAAATAGAGAGAAAGAAAAAGGAGAATAAGCAAGAAGAGAGAAATAAATGCTTGGCAAAGCGAGGAGGATAAAGATAAGAAAGCTCGTACAGACTTTTCTGGTCCGTTACAGAGAGCAAGATGGAAAAAAGTGTATACTAGGGATTTCATAATGGAGAGTTGGCAGTGGAGACCTCAGTCGATGGACATAAGCCGGAGCGACCGGTCGCTTTGGACCGCTCGGAGGAGGCAAAAAAGAGGTCCATTCGAGTCTCTCTCTCTCTCTCTCTCTCCTTCCCTCTCGTTCCATATATAGTATAGTGTAGTAAACAAAAGATGGAACGTGGAGGCGTCCCATAGCGTTTTGTGAACAGCGATTCTTTCCCAACGCGAAAAAGTTTCGTTTTCGTTTCGTACTTCACCGTATCCAACGGATTTTTGCCCTTCTTTTCTACAAAAACCTGCAAAGATGTCGATGAGGTCAGTAAAAACTTAGCACAAAACTCCTGCTAGCTGCAAAAAAATGCTCCGGTTTTTTCTTCTTGGATGAAAATTCTTTGCAAAAGTTTCTCGCGCGATGTCGAGTTTCGGCGCGAGGACAATACCGCGTACGAATAACATAAAGGGGAGAGGGGTTTGACCAATTTCTCAGAACGCCTCCTATGCTTTCGGTTACGCGACTTTTCTCTCCGTTAGAATTTTTTACTCATTTATTTTTTCTTTTATGCGAAACTGCACGCGCGGTTTCTCCTCGTGGGTCGGTGGGTGACGTGCATTTCATTTGGTAAGACGGACCTACACCGACCGATGACCGTCAGTGCTTTCAAGATTCGCGGCGAGGGTGGACAGTTTCATTGTCGTTACGAGTTTTCAAATAAATCATCCGTGCGCACTCAATGCGATTGATTTAGAGCCAAATTCCAATTACGAAGCAGATTCAACATTTTTTCTCGTTTCTTTGTTTTTATTTCCAAAGATTTTTCTACTTTTTTCTTAATATGGTTTTTTTTTTCTTAACGCTGTCGTCGTTATTTATACTGAAATTGTTGTGCCTCAAAAATCTACGTTTTTTACCGAGAACCCAATAGCATTTCGTGGTAATTTGAACTTTTAACAAATAATTATTCGAGAAGAAAAATGACACGCTTTTATCGAACCGTCAGTGATTATTTTAATTTTTTCAACATTTGTTATCAGCAGAGAAAAATAATGAAATTGTACTTTATTGATTTTCACCATATTTACTATGATTTTTCAGAATCGCTCCCGGTGCCCGATAGCCGGTGAATCGACGTGCGAGTCTCGGTGAAGACAGTTTCGAAAAAATGTCTTGCCGCACAAAGATGGAAACTGCTGATAAGATGGAAACGAGCGATACGAAGATCCATGTTGGAAATGATAAAAAATCGGATCCAATCGGTTCGAATGTGATAGAGTGCAGCTTGAATATGAACCTTTCGTTACCAACGGCGAACAAAAGATCCAAGATTTTTCAAAGGGCACAGAGTCTCGTCATAGTGATACTAGCGATTATATTTGCCATTGTATGCTCCCACCTTAAAAAGGAAGTCCGAGCTCTCGAAGTCCAGGTAAAATAAAAGAAAACCATCAGTTTAAATGGCAAAAGAAAGATTGTACGTTTTTATTGATAAACAATGAGTCACTCGTAAAAATCCGTGATACTTTCTGTCGCGTTTCATTGAAAAAGAGTTTAGACAGGCCGTTGCATCGGTCGTGACAATATTCGCATTGCTCTGTGTCAGTGGTCGCATCCCTATCTCTGTGTTTTTACTCCAATTTCACGATCATAGTGAAATTCTTAGAGAAACCGTGTTCCAATTCAGAGAACGATGTTTGTAGGGTAAAAGACCATGGAGACGTTACTCATGGACCGGGGGATATCGTGTAACACGGAAAGCATATCTCGTTGTTTGTAAACTCGATGACCACATTTGCCGGATTAATCATCGTTGCCGTATTTATCGCGAAAAAAAAATTCTGCCAGCGAAGTCGTTTTTGAACTTGGATTTCTACAAGTTGGAGTTTCCGGAGATTGAAAAATCTTGTTGATTTGAAGAATATCTTGATCGATCTGGCGATTATAAGGATCGCTGAGCCCACAGGCACGGGCTTTTATTTACTTTGTTATTTGAGTTTCGATAACTATCAGAATCTTGGTACTTTGCCGACAAAAAATTACATAAATTTTCACAAACGATGATCGGTCGATGTGATAACACGAATCGACACAATCTCTTGAGATTAAAACTTGTTGTTTATTCACACATACCGCGTCCGTGTAGGAACAGAATTTCCGTATAAATCGAAAAAAAAAAACGATTTTCCACGCTTATTGATTTTTCTCAAACGCTTGGATTGTTGCAGATCAATTCCGTCAATTCGAATCTAATGATATTGATGCTGAGGTACGAAAAATTGAATAAAAATTTCAATCGCATTTGGTATCATGGAATGACGAATCATCATCGAGCGCTCGCTCATCCGACGGATTCGCCAAGACAGTCGAATCAGACGCCGAAATATCGTCACTCGTCCTCGAAAGAGGAAAACTCGAGCTTGGACAGCCTTGAAAAGGCTCGAAGTTGGACGATAGTCGGAGAAAGCCTATCGCCTTCAAACTCGAGTTACGAGTCTGAAAATTTCGACAAAAATACAAGGAACGTCTTCGAGAACGATAACGTACTCGATGATGGCAAATCGCCGGAGGATCGTCACGATGATGAATATTCCGAGAGAGACAGATACGAGAGAGCCGCTATTGTCGCATTCGAGAAACGTAATCAGGCGTCGACTACGGCTATGCCGGGTTCCAAGGACGAAGTTAACGACGACACGAATACGTGGAACGAATCTCGCACCGGAAGATACCGTCGTGACGAAGGACGAGGTAAAAAACGAAGAAAGATCAAAAGGAGGCTCAAACGCAGTCGGCGGCGATTGGGTATAGATAGATTTTTGTTTTAGTATACCTGGATTATGCGTTTTTGTTTATTTTGTTTATTTTTCATTAACAAACTCATTTAGTCTATTGTCTAATCATCAATATTGACGCTTTACCGCGGTTACGAAAAATTGAAGCTCTTGTTCATTGCACGTTCATTGGTATGCAAATTTCAATTTCCACTTGCACGACGACTGGATTGAAAAAATTCCCATTGTTCTGGGTTCTCATATTTTTATTTATTGTTACTAAAAAAAAAATGGCTATTTATCGGTGATTTTTCAGGGCCTCTTGTGGCGACTTTTGTCGGTGCTGTCCCCGAACAGCACGTAACCGATACAGGTAGTTAGTATTTTAGTCCCTCTGTTGATCATCTTAATCGTTTATGACATGCTGCTCAGAATGGAGGCTTTTAAAATCCATGGTTAATCGCAGTTTACGTGGGTCCGTGGGTAAAGAGCGCCCGAAACGAGTCGCGATATGGTTTCAACAAATTTCATCTAGTCGAGGATAAAACGTCAATCGAAGTTACCGCTAACGGACTGTACATGGTCTCGGCACAGGTAATTTTCATTCAATTCCCATCGATAATCATTTATTCATCGTGAAAATCGTTGGACTCGCAAATTCTTTGATTTTTCAAAATTTCTGAGAAAAATGTCTAATTTTTAGTATCGAATTTTTATCATTCATTATTTTGTCATTTTTTTAAGCTTTTTACGAGAATCGAACTTTTTGCAATGGAACGAGTGTTTTTTTTTTTTTTTCACGGGGACTTGTACATTTTGTTTTGGAAATCTGACCCATTTTCTAAACGGTTCCGGCACCGTTTATTTTCGTCCTTATCTCTCGACCTACGAACCTCGTTCATGGTGTTCAACTCTTCCCTGTTTTACATGTGATTTTATCAATTCTCTGCAGATTTATTATTTCGGCGAGCCAACACACTATTCCTACTGGATTTTATTGACTTCGGAGGGAACATCGAACACTCGTAAAGTGATAAAATGCGCGACAGTTTCAGCGGTCTCCGCTAGCGAAGCATCTTGCTACACGAGCGTTGTTTTACCTTTGCGCAGGGGCGACAGACTTCACATACAGCAACAGGAACGCGACAGGTGAGCGATCATTTTGTTTGTTCTCCGGGTTTCTTCGTAGTTTCGAGTTTGGCAGTAAAATGAAAACGATTTTCCACAGACTGATCAATCTTCGAGAAGGCCACAGTTACGTCCAAATAATGTTACTCTCGAGCGAAGTGCCGAGACGTCGTGGATCTTGAAAAATCATCGAAATAACCGAACGCGACACGCCGTACTTATCGTTTTTCAACTGCCGAAGAAATAAACCATTTTTGTTTCCAATTGCTTTAATTTGCAAACACGAGATGCAGAAAGTTTGCATTTCGTTTCTCTTTTTAAAAAGTTACCACCACACGGTTGACCTTAAGTCATTTCTTATGATAACTATAGTCGGAGAAAGGCGTAGCTCCCACCTTAACCTTGTGAAGAATATTGGTCCGACCAGATTCGCCGAAATTTTCATAGCCCTCCGATAACTTTACGCCATTGTGATTGTCTCATCGTTTGTACAGATCTTCCAAGTCACTAATATGATCAAAACTCGTAATCTACGTTATTTTGTTTTCTACGCTAAATATCAGTTTTTTTTTTACCACAACTGCCAGCAACTTAGGAATTTAAAATAAAAAGCTCAATTTTAAGTCCAACGCCTGGACGACATATGTATAAAAGTTTCTTTCATACTGTGGCTCACAGCGGAAAAGAAAATCCACGAAATCTTGATAGTAATAAAATTTTATTAAAGTTTCCGCGTCGATTGTCATTTTTTGACCTTGAAACCGACCGAATTTTTTATTTCGTTGATCGCGGGCATCGAGTGAGAAAAGCGCACTAAAATTTTCCATCCGACGATCGATTGGTAAATTCAATATTGCGATGTATTTTTTTTTCCAATGTATTCCAATTTTTTGCTCGCTGTACTCCCTTCCAGACTTTTTTCCACCCCGTATCCTCCTAATTATGAAAGTAAGTTTCCGCAAAGTACAAAACGACAGAGTAGAGAAATAAAATTGTTTATTTGTTGGAATACAGCAACAAATATGAGATCGGTATGAGGGATAGACGAGGAGCTCTACCTCTGCAGTAGTTTGATCTCGGATAGAGAAGAGGCTGACCAAAATCGTTGAAAGGTCTTGAACGAGAAGCCAGTGTTTTATATCGCTGGCTTGCGGTCTCGCGCGATCGTGTTCCGAGCTCTCGGGAGCAAAAACGATTTTCTTCGATTGCCAGTCATGTGGTCAAGTTGGAGGACTTCCTTTCAACGGTTGATAATGGATACGAGATGATCAGCCTAGAGTGGAAAATATAACGATTTAAAAACAGAGTTTTCTCCCAAATTCTTTCTTTTTTCTTTTTTTTTTCACGAATAATATCAACGGGCAGTACTTAATATTTACCAACTATATCGTCATTAAAACTCTTAACGAAGAGATGTTAAAAAGAAAAATAGTAATAGAAGTAAAACATTTACGATTGACGTAACTCTCGACTGTACGTTCTCTTATTATCCTTTTCCATATTTATGCAAAGGATAATTCAATAGTTCGCTCTTATTTCGCACTTGATTTCCACTTTTCTAACATAATTTGTCATTTCAATTGTATCTCGAATGATTTGTTCTTTCTAGTGGATTAATTAGTGAATTTGAGATATTATTGTTTAAAGTTTGTTCATTGTACAGCCTAATGCTCGTTTTTGTGTAATTTTAATAACACATGACCCTACGTAAACCGCACGTATAAAGTGGGTAAAAATTGACACGTGGACGACGTGTGTGTTTGATTATTTTCTAGATTTTGTTCAGTCTCCGTTTTCATATTTTTATTTTTCAGAATCGATTTTCAAATGGTAATCATGCATGTTCAACTTGAAAATCCTACGTGACGAACCTAGGCCTACGTTGTTGCTTTGGTAAAGTTAATGAATTAGTTCGTTTGAACGAATTTTATCGATTTTGGTATCTCGTGTATTTATTATTGTCACTTATCTGTGTATTTGCACAGCATCTTGATGCTTGCGTAATGCATATGAGAAATTAAAATTAAAGGGAATACAGTGCCACTTTTAACGTCGAGAAACGCAGCTTTTTTTAAATTTGCAGTTGATTATTTTGACCTCTTTCGAAATGAGTTTGAGAAGGAATTAAAATTGATCCTGAATGAAAGTTAACTCTCATCGATCTCTCGTCAATATGATCACAAAGAAAAAACGGATATATAACTTATGTTTTTTTTACTCACCTGAGCTTGGGCCGAGGTTCTACTCGAGCATTTGTCTTTATTCGTTTCATTTGCTTTGTTTTGTTCTTTTCGTTACGTATTGTTTGTTTGTAGTTTGTTAATGCAACGCAAAGAGTTTGTATAACTGCGTCGATCGAGTACCGATACCTACGTTGCTTGTATCGTTACTCGAAACCCACTCTCTTTTCATTTCATTTTTTGTCTCTTTATATCTCGGCCTCTTTTTTTGTCACTTAAAAGAGATTTCTCGATCAGAGAGCCAGAGGGTAATCACGTCGTCTCGTTAATCACGCCATTATTGGTTGTGCCAGTATCCTAGGGCAGTTGCTGGTTTATTCAGTTTTCATTCTTTTCTCATATTGCACTCTCTTGTACAGAAAGTTAAGGAATTAATGAATGTCATAAAAAAGAATTTCATATAATTTCGTGTTTTTTTTTTCTTCTTCTTTTTTTTCCATCATTATCATGTAATGAGAGTATTTTAATCTCACTTTTTTCATACTTTGTATCCACTCTGACTCCGGTTCCGTTATTGCTTACAATATCAACTATTAAAAAAAAAATGACAATCGACATTGGGTTTTGTTGTTGTTACTTTTTTACTCCTATATTCTTAAATATTGTTACTTTTTATTTTCGAGTAAAAAATAAATATAGTAATTATTAATAACTCAGGTGAATGTTTGGTCATTCTTTCATATTGGCTGCGTCCTTCGTTCTCGTAACGTTATTTCTTTTCAATTTGTTGTTGTTGTTGTTTGTTTTTTTTTTTATTGCATACTCTTCATTTTTTCATACAACCAAAGGGTAAAAAGAAAATAATCACAACTGCTATCGGCATTGTAAACGCACAAACGTTTTTTTGTCTACCATGTGGTATGTCACAAACAGATATATATGTAGATATATTTAAACATATATATACACATATATTTTCACGTATATATATATACATGTATGTCGACCTAAATTTGTGTAGTCTTTGACTTATAAAAAATGTGTCTCTAAATCCGCTAAGAAACACTCATCGTTCTCATTTTTTCGTTTTTTTTTTTTTTTCAACAGTCCAAGTCAAAGCAATTTTCTGGGACAAAGAATTTCATTTCAGTTTTGCTTTCGTATCGTTAATAAACGCTCACGTATCCTAATTCAAATATTACTGACGACATTTCGGCTTCTAAATTTTATAAAACGTACGGTCACGGTGGTTTTGATTCATTTTACTCTTCATGTGCATCGTTTTTATTCTGGTTTTTGTTTGTTTGTTTCGTTTCTCATTTTCATATTTTCACTTTTCAATGAAGAAGACAATTAATGAGTAAATACTTGAGTCTCTCGTTGCGCAAAAGATAAAGATCATTACAATGACTACGATCGTTTCGAATTGCCTACACGTAACACGAAGTATGGATTTAAACAATTGTTGGGTTATTGAGTTACGATAACAGTGACGAAATTACGTTTCTAGAAAGAAATTGTACTATAATTAAAAGTTTCTTGTTTTTTGTTTGTTTGTTTTCTTCCAGTGACTGTACACCGAGGCCAACTTAAACCTAGTATTAACCGATTATAGCGAGACACATCTCGGATCGTTTTTGGTTCAGTTTATTTTCATTCCCAAGCCCCCTGTCATCTGCCAACTGTTTTGGTGATGAAATTGAGTGTTTTTTATCTTTTAACCTTTCATTTTTGTTTTCAACGTTAACGTTATTACGGAATACCGTAAGCGAGTGCTTGTACCGGTGCGTGACGAAGTTTGGACATTTACGAGTGTGCTGGAAACGCGTCTATTCGTTTATTTAACACATAAATAAACATCGGCTGGAAAATTAGGAAAATATGAATATTCCAACGACTTTTTGAAGCTCGCATCCTCGTTGGAGACTGGAAAACTTTCGTCTTTGGAATCCCATGTGGTTTCTGTCAATTTTGACGAAAAACAAATCGCGGTGACTACAGGATTTTTCAAATCGTTGATAAACGTTTGCAAATCTATGACACGAAAAAAAAAAAAAAACGATGACACTGAACGAAAGTGAACTCCCAAACGATGCCAGCCTCAATTCCACACTATTTTTTTTCCATTCTAATAGAAAAGCAACGTACGATGATTCCCAAACTTTGTCACGCGACGATAAATTCGTTTTGTTTCACTAAATTTCGGAATTGTGTATATACTTTAAATATTAATATATACATGAATACGATTAAAAGGTACAAGTTGTTTATTTTTGTTAGAACGATTAATAATGTTGTTGAAACTGGACGTTTTGATAACCAGCACTGCCATATACGAGCAACCATTGCTTCTTGAGTCATTCCCTTGGATAATCTCGCTTTGTCTCAAAGTTTCCTCATTCTCCTTGTTTCGCTTAGTGCCGGTGTGTGTGTGGGTTGTGTGTAAGTAAAAATAACAGTTATCGATCGAGTTTTTCTTTTCTCTTGTTTTTTGTTTTTCGGCTTTTGCTTTCTCGCAACGATTTTTTTTTTTTTTTAATGCACAAGTACCGTTTATCCATTCTTCATACAACGACTCTTGAAATCTCCGCTTTCGTGATGTGACACATGCAGCGTTTGTTTCGTCAAGCTACTACTTGCGCTTCTAGGAATTTATAAACAAGTGTTTTTCGGTTAGAACAAAGGGAGGCAAGAGAAATTTACTTTTAGATGAATTTTGCCGTTACTCCGAGCCGCTAGAGTAACAAATAAATTAGTGAAAGTTTGTGAAAAAAAAAAAAATAAAATAACACAAAAAAACAAGCCTGCGCCCTACGTCTTCCTATTTAATGCGGGGCACGTTTTAGTCTCAATTTCACCCCGTTCTCTTGACTGTTTTTTTCGTCTCAATTGCTCGCACGCACTCCTTGAAATTCTCACTAGCTTTCATTGAGGTAGCTTAATCGGTAATGCTTTCTGACCTCGTCCTAAGGGCAAGTGTATTTTGCCATAAATTAACTTCCCCGTTTTTATTCATTTTTTCTTTCGATTCTTGAATTTTTTCCTCTTTTTTTCCGTTTTTTGTTTTGTTTTTTTTTCTTTTAATAAAATTCGTTCTGAGGCGTCTGGTACTTACCGTAATCCTGCTTGCCATATCCACCGTCTTGACTTGCATAGTCTGGGAAGAACGGAAACGGAAAGAGCATTAGAAATAGGTACGAAATTTTCGATTCGAGATTTTCATGGTTTTTGTAACGAAAGTTGATGAATGAAACGTTTTTTTTTTTCGAGATTCGAAACTGCAAAAACAAGGCGCATTTATAAAAGTAAGAAAAATTAATATTCAGTCGGATAATCGGTGAAAAAAAAAATGATTGTGGCAATTTTCGACTAACCATAACCTTGCGTCGAATAACCACCCCTGCCCATCATTCCAGCGGGATTACAGGACTGATCTTCGTAAGGGTTAGCCGGGGGATAACCGCCCCCGCCCCCACTGGCAGCAACCGGTGCGGGAACTGCTTCTTGCTGGTAATTCGCTGTGGGATCGAAAGATAAATAAATGCCGGTCGAAAAGCACGATCCATAAGTCAACTCGTTCTTTCTATTTCCCATTCAAAACAGGTTTTTTTCGTCGGAAAATCGATTTTCATGATTAAATCGTGTTGGAAGAAAATCAAAGTGGAGACTCGTCGAAGTAGAAGCAAACAATCGATTTTTTCATCTTCGAAAAGAAACTCTGCGCGTGTTGAGTGTAAATGGAGAGACTATTGAAGTTGATTCTAAACAAACCTGGCGGTGGTGCTTTACCGTAACCGTAAGGATCGCCCGCGTTGAAACCTCCAGCTGCTGGTACTGGTGGTGCGCCGCCATATCTGTTGTCTGGTGGTACGGGTGCCGCGTATCCCTGCAAATTAATAAATCGTCAAATTTCCTCGTTTTTTCTTTCAATTATTTTCCCCCATTTGCCAACTTGCTCCTTAACGACGATTGTGATTTTTCTTTCGTAATCGACGTCGTTGCGTCGCTTTCTAGCGAATCGTAAAAAAAGACGATAATTCTTTAAAGAACGCCGATTAATGAGTGAATGAAAACGTGAATTCGAAAGCCGCTGGGCCAGTCGCTTCGGACAAGCTTCTGCTCGTTCGAGTGGAAAATTTGCGAAGCTTAAATTATGAATTGTGCGAATTTTCCAGGGGCTCAAAAAGCGTACGAGCGAAATATTTACCGCAGTTTGTGAATAGTCCGGTGGCGCCTGATAATTTTCGTATCCCTGGTACGCAGTCTGTGGATATCCTCCTTGGGGCGGGCCACCGTAGCCGCCATTTCCGCCGCCGTAACCCGGTCCGCTTCCGACTGGTGGTTGCGGGGGTGGACCACCTCCGTAGCCGTTACCCGGAGCTCCGTATCCTTGACTAGAATTTCAAAGAAATTAAATTGAATCACCAGGCACGATTTTTCTGGTGGGAAAGAAAATTTATGAGGAAAAAAATCTTTACGCTGGCGGTTGCGCTCCTCCGTAGCCATTGGCAGGCTGCGATGGTGGCGGATCGAAACGCGGTCTTTTTGGCGGTCCACCCGCGCCGGGAGGACCACCTCCGCGCTTTATCGGTCCAGCTCCTCTTCCAGCGCCAGCTCCACGTCCTCCACGGTCTACGAAACCACCGGCACCTCGACCCATCGCTCCTCTCGGTGGTCCGCCACCTCTAGGAGGCCCACCACCTCTTGGAAATGCACTGCAAAACGATTTTCCAATTGTGAATGTAATTCGAGGAAAAACTCGTTACCCATGAAACATTTCATACCGCCACCCTGCGGAATCCATACGTTTTCGCCTCGAAACAAATGCCCAAGCAAAATCGCTTTTACGCCATTTGCAAAAAATTGAAAGAGCATGAAATCCTGTTAAACATTCTTACCCGACTCCTCTGCCTCGGTCCATCCCACCGCCGCGTCCACGAAAACCGCCGCCGCCGCGACTGTCTCCTCTGCCAAAATCGCCTCGGCCTCTGCCACGGAAACCTCCGCCCGGAGCTCCTCTACTGCCGCCTCTCATGGGACCACCCATTCCGGGAGGCGGTGGACCACCAGGGCCACCTAATCCTGGCTCGGGTGGACTGTGAAAAATCAAAACGTTAGAATCTTCAAAAACTGCTAACGAATCGGTGGCTGGATTCGTAATCCAACGTTTTTTATCATTTTTCCTTTTAAGCAAACACAACGTGATACACAATCCTCTTTCGAACATTAAATGTTTGCGACATTGAAATTGGCACGAAAGAATAGTGGAAATCCGGCACTTACCCAGGAGGAAAGTGTCCGCCACGTCCGCCTCTGCCGGGAGGACCTCCTCGGCCTCTCATTCCAGGGGGACCTCCACGCATGCCCATGCCTGGACCTCCGCGTCCCCGCATCATTCCTCCTCTCGGTGGGCCTCCCCTGATGGATAAACATGACATTTTTTAATGAAACAGGAAAATAACGGTCTCTTGATGTTCTCAATTGATTTGAAAGCCAATTACGTTTTAAGGGGAGAAAAATTTGATGAAAAACTGGAATTTTCGGAGTATTTGATGATTTGACTTTGACAAATGTGACAAATGAGATGATGATTGAAATTGAGGATTTTGTTGCAAACATAATTTGTTTTGAACGATTGTGATAGTTTTGCGTTAAAAAATTGTGAACGGAGAGAGAAAAAAATAATAACTGGTTGATAACTCACCTTCCTCTGTCACCAAAACCGCCGCGTCCTCTCATCGGACCACCGGGTCCACCGCGACCTCGGAATCCACCTCTGCCTGGGGGCGGTCCGTCCATCGTAAAAAATGCGTTCGCTCTGGAACGAACAAGAAATTGAATAAAAAAGGAAAAAGACGCTATACACGAACGCGCGCGCGAGAATAAAATGCAAAGTTTCGCATTATTGATGGAACGCAGACGCGGTAGAAAAAAAAACTACGCCACCGCCGAAAGCACGCGAAAAAATCCCGCGTTACTTCGAGAGTCTTTATGCACTCGATGTCTCGTCAATAACAGCTCCAATTGACAACACTATTCCCAACCATCGCAATTAACAACTAATATCACTATAATCAATGTTTTACTCACTTTTGACTTGGAAAATTACGATAAAACGAAGAAACGCGCCAAGAACGATGATGCTAACGGGGGGGAAAATGGACGCCGGCCACCGGAAAGAAGAGCATCGACCGTCCCGCTAATGAAAAATGGCGACGGGGGCAATTACTGTAAAGACGTTTCTAAAAACATCTGAGCATGAAACAAAAAGACCTTTTTTTCATGTCTAACACCATAATTATCCATCGAATTTTAATGTTAACTTACTATTTTTGTAGAATTGCTATTGTTGAAAGTTTAGTGCACCAATTAGAAAATTATTCTTTTAGTAAAACTATAAATCCCCGAGTCAAGTTCGATGGAGTTCCCCGCCATCGTTCGAACTTGTTTATTCATCACTTCCGGAATTCCCGGCGCGACGCACTATACTTGGAAAACGAATGACTGTACGTGCCGAGTTGTCGATGGTTGAAAAAAACGTTGATAACCACCAATTTCTTGAATGAGTCAATCGAGACGGAGGATTATTTTGTCGCTAACTGCACGTAGCAAGGAATTAACAGTCGAAATGGAAGCACGTGGACGGAGGCGCCATCTTTGTTTGAGCCAACTTCCGGTCGAGTGACAAAAGCTTATTGTGGACTCCGATTGGTTGACAGTTTGAAATTCAAAGCCGCAGAGTCCGTTGCATCAAAACAGCAGTTTCGAGGAGGAAAGTCGGCGGTGAAGTGAGAGAGCGAGTAGCGCGTGAAACTTTGTTTTATTTTATTATATTTTTGTTATTTTATCATTGTGAGAAACATCAGTTTTTTGTGTTATAATTCGTGAGGTGATTTCCGTTCGAGCACGCGTATTATTTAAGTGGATATAGAGAAATATTGAACGATAATGTCGAAAGACGAAAAGGAGTCCGTTATTCCGGAAGTAATATACGACACAAAGAATGGCAAGAGCTACATTAAGGGCCGCTTTTTCGGAAAGGTAAGCATGTCCTTAGCCATGTCCTTCCTTTCCGAGTTTTCCACGCGTTCATGTCCCCCGTACGTCGCGTCGTTCATTTTTCATCCTCAATGTCAACCCCCGACATTTTCATTCGTGCTCATGCGAGTTTTTCTCGCTTCGCTTTACCAACTCGCGCGGACGAGGCTTCGTTTTTGACGTTCGCTAATCTCCCAAAGTTTCATACCTCGTACGGCTCTTGTATAATTCGACCTTGAACGTGAAGCCGTACAGTTCGAATACTGGTTTAACCGTACATGTGTGCGTTCTTCACTTCCATTTTACTTTTCCACCCACCTGTTGATTTCGCCTAAACTCTTCATTGTCGCTTTCCAACAGGGTGGATTTGCAAAATGCTACGAAATCAGAGAATCGAAATCTCAGCTCGTTTACGCTGGCAAAATCGTGCCAAAGTCCATCATAACCAAAAGCAATCAGAGAGAAAAAATGACCCAGGAAATAATGATACATCAGAGCCTCAATCACAAACACGTCGTCGGCTTTCATGGATTCTTCGACGACTCTTACAACGTCTACATTATTCTTGAACTGTGTCGTAAACGGGTAAGAAAAAAACAACTTTTTCTGTCCATCAAAATTACTGCGGAAGATTCTTTCACATCATTTTTCTTTTTTGCACCAGCCCTTTCAGCGCACGGCTATAAGTTCATGTTGGGTCAACCTGACCCAAAGCATTTTTTAAATCTCTGTATTTCAGAAAATATACATTTGTTGTTTTTTTTTTCGATTAGACGTTTTTTTTTTTATAGTAAATCATCCAAATTTTATGGTGATAAATTTATTTTTACACGAAAACAAAAATCAAATGCTATTTGTTGCCATTAAATGCCAAACAATGGATTACAGAACATTTTTGGGGTCGAATCGACCCAGTATGTACTGGAAGGATTAAAATTCACTTTTTCCTGTTCATCTTTTTCAAATTTTGGTTAACAAATCTGTGAATTTTCCATTGAGACTGTATTTTCAAAAAACATTGAGAAATTCCATAGAATGTTGATGATGAACACTGTTGAATTGTTTGTGTTTAGTAAAATTCGTCAATTGACAAAGAATTACATTTTTCGGATTATTTCATTAATTTCCTAACTATTAAAATTTTTCATTCCTGCCAGAAAAGATTAATTAAAAAAAAACTAAATTGAAAAATAATTCCACGAAATTCGGCTTCGAATATTTCTCTACACACAAAGTTAACAACATTTTATCATGAAAAATCGTTTTTTTAATTTTTTTTTATTATTGTAGTCAATGATGGAACTGCACAAAAGACGAAAAGCCCTGACAGAGTGTGAGACGAGATACTTCATGAAGCAAATATGCGACGGAGTGAATTACTTGCACCAGAATAGAATAATCCACAGGGACCTGAAGCTCGGGAATCTCTTTTTAAACGATGAACTACAAGTTAAGATTGGAGATTTCGGACTTGCGACAAGACTAGAGCACGATGGTGAAAGGAAAAAGTAACGACTGATTATTTATAAAAATTCTGAACACTCATTTTTTTTTACCCACAAATTTTCCAAAAAGTCCGATGAATTTTGAAAGTTTCCTAGAACCTGAAATTCCACTGCTGTATATAAATTCTAAGCACTATTTCCTTCCATTTCCATTGATGATAATTTTTCGTTCGCGAAAAACGAAAAAAAAAAAACAGAAAAGTTGTGAAATTTTGTCAGCGAATCTGCCAAGGCGAAGAGGAGAATGATGAAAAGTTTTCGTTTCGATTTTCAGAACTTTGTGTGGTACACCGAATTACATAGCTCCTGAGATTTTGACAAAAGTCGGTCATTCCTACGAGGTCGACGTATGGAGCATCGGGTGCATAATGTACACGTTACTGGTCGGCAAACCACCCTTCGAAACTTCAAGCCTGAAGGAAACGTACGCGAGAATAAAACAAGTTAATTACAAAACCCCGACGCATATTGGGAAACAAGCAATGACGATGATATCGAACATGCTGCAGGGGATTCCATCGAAAAGACCGAGCGTTATGAAATTGCTGAAAGATCCATTCTTCACAAGTGGTAAAGAATTATTTTCACGCACGTTAACATGTTGCATTTGTTTGGGTTTGTTTGGGTTAAAAAAAAACGTATTTTTTTCAAATTATTCATTATTGTCAGTATTTTTGAAAAATTCCTTTATCGGAAAACTTTTCTTTTTATTCTTTAAGAAATATGAAAAATAATCGACGAGCTTGCATTCATTTCCCAAATTTAGACACTGACTTGACTATTTTTGTGCAAAAAAAAATTAATTATACGTTGTTTGTTTTTTTGTTCTTCTTCTTCTAAAAAAAAGGGTACCTGCCGCAAAGTCTACCAATTTCGTGTTTGACGATGGCGCCGAGGCTGGATACGTTGGAAATGCACAACAATCAACGCAAGCCACTGTCGGAGATGCAAATCGGGAGTGAAACAGACTTTGCGTTTAGGATACCAACGAGCCCGAGTAGTCGCAAAGGGAAAGAGGTAGCTGGTGATCCGTCCAAATCGACGCGAGACGTCAAGGTTATGCTGATCACGTTGAAGGAACAGTTGTCCGCAGTATTGGCAACCAAACCGGCTCGAGTAGCTGCTTCTTCAGCAGGTAAAATTGAAAAGAAACAAAAAACAGCAATAATAAACGTTGCCCGAGAATTCCTGGAAAATTTCCTCCTTCCGATTCCCCCCACTCAATGTTTTACAGTTTTTTCCTTTTTGGTACTTTGCAGTGGAGATGACGGATCCCTCGTCCCAACCGATATTGTGGGTGAGTAAATGGGTCGATTACTCGGACAAATACGGTTTCGGGTATCAACTTTGCGACGACGGTGTCGGCGTCATGTACAACGATGGCACGCGTCTCATAATGCTCGCCAACAAATTCAACATCCACTACGTCAACCGCGACGGCATAGAAATGTATTACACCGTCAAGGACTATCCCGACAGCCTTGAGAAAAAAATGAAACTTATGAACTTCTTCCTTCAATACATGAACGAACATCTCATGAAGGCTGGTGGCTCTGTTGCCGTTAAATTGAGCGACTCCATGTCCAGAATACCTTACATGCATCAGTGGTTCCGAACCCAAACTGCAGTCGTTATGCAACTCACCAACGGCTCGGTGCAGGTAAGTTTCATTTTCTCATTTACATTCAATTTTTATTTTACTTAATGGAACTAAACAAAAGTCATCGGATTCGAGTTTGCATCCTTGGAAAGCAACGGCAAATATTTCTGTGCATTAAGACGCTGTATCACTTGCTCGGTCAGTAAAAATCCTGCTGCAGCAGTTTTATTTGAAGAAACCGAATATTTAAAGAAAAATATTAGTTACACGTTCTTCTCCTTTCACCAGAGAAGAAGATGTAACTTTATTTTTACTCGAAATATGAAGTGCAGACTGGGTCGTTTCGCCCCGTACAATTTTCGTTGAAAAAATAATTTGGCGCCATAAAATATTAATAATTACCACGAAAAACGTCTTTACAAAAAAAAAAATACAAAAAATGTATATTCACCGGAATACAACGATTAGAAAAACGCCGAGGGTCAGATTGACCCGAATGCATTTATAGGAGGTGTGCACTCGAAGATTTAAAGCTGCGGAAAAAGTTTTCTTCGCTCGTAGGAAAACACTGCATACGAGTTTTCGACTCGGTTATCAAAAGATTACGAATTTTCTCTCATGAGTAATAAACTATTCGTCGATACGTTATCGTAGTTTGTTATTCAGCCTCCGATAAGTAAAACCTCGTTTCATTGCAACGAGTGAAATTCCGAAAGTCTCCGATCGTTTTTCCGATACCCAATATTTCCGAATGATTTTCTAATCGATATTTTCCTCGTTTATATGAAAACAGATAAACTTCCTGGACCACACAAAAATCATAATGTGTCCATTGATGGCTGCAGTGACGTACATAGACCAAGAGAAGAATTTCAGAACGTATCGTTTCGAGACGATCCAGAAGGCTGGTTGTACAGCCGGTTTGGCGAAAAACCTCGAATACGCTCACGATAAAATCAACATGATGATTCGGAATTTCCCCGGGAAAGATTGGCGGGCAAATGCAGAGCAAGCGCCCGCATAGGTGAGAAAAACAAAAGCACTCAAGAAGCTAGAAGCATCGAGAATTAAGCAGTAACCGGTGGAACCAACAATTGGTAAATCCAATGGTCATAAGAAACGAATAAGCCCGATGAGGGAATGAGCAGCGTCAATAATCGACCACCATCTCGTGATTATTTTTCTCAATTGTATAGCTGTGTACAAAAGTACTTTTCGAACCGGACTTTTCTCTTTTTTTATTATTTTTAACATTGTCGTCCTTTGTTGTAATGTCGACGTCAAACGATTTGGGAAGGACCCGTGTGTTGTCGTTGGACCCTTTGAGTTTATATTTTATTTAAACCGAAGCAACGAACGCGCTGGAAAAGTTACAACAGTATTGTTTTTCCCATTACTCTAATATTTTTTTTTCGACTGTTGCATTTGGTGAAAGTTGCGCTCCCTGGAGTGCGTATGCAGACTTTGCTAACCCTTCCTGCCTCCCCTGCCCAATCCGCCCTTTTGGCAACCCGAGGTTTAAAGAAAATCGGAATTCTCTTTACACCTGCGTCGTCCTGTTATATCCGCGTCAAACTGCGATAACAATTATGTTTTGGAACTAAATGCCCAGTCGTCGTGAAACCAAGCAAAAAAAAAAAAACAAAAAAACAACTGAAACTCGAACGAGAAAAAATTGAAGAAACGAATGCGAATGCATTTCAAACGTCGGACGTAAAAGAAATAAAGGAAACATAAATTAAAAAGAAAAAAAAACTTGAAAAAAAAATGGCATAATACACAAAAAAAACGTAAGCTCTTCGAACGATATACTTATAATTTTAATTAATTTAAGGCACAGCTCTAAACGAATCATCAAAATAACAAGTGTACATAAATAACATACAAGATTTTTTGTGTTTCTTTAATACGAAGTCGAGACAATACGAGAACTACGAGTTATAATTTTTCATTGGAAAACAGAGAAAACTATGTGGATTAAAAAAAGTGCTTTTGTTTTAAAGAAAATCGACGAGGAATGATGTATGTTTAAGAAATAAATACTGTGTAAGAGGCAACGAGTTTGTTGAGCAATTAATGAGTAAGAATTTTTGATACATTGTTGCGGTTGATCGATCAGCATCGACCAATTTCAAAGAATAACCGAATTTTCGAATTGAAAAAAAAAAAAAACATTTAGCGCGAAGAGAATAAATTTGTTGAATTGCGAATAATCAGAGGATTGTGTCTTGTTTTTTTTTACCCTATGTTCCTGTTACGATTTACATTTCCATGGAGTCTACGGAGCGATATTTGCCGCAGAGTCAATCGAAATCATCGTCGTGCAGATTTTGGTAATAAAATTTATTTCCCACTTGTTTACCGCCCGTGCCTTTCGACAACCGAGTCACGTGGGGAAAATTGAGTTTAGAACGTATCAACCGAACCTTAGTCGACGTTATAATCGTCGATACAAATTATGCTGAAGCAGCAAAACGAAAAAAAATTCAATTTTCTTGGGACGGGCAGTTTGCGCATGCCTCGAAGTCTCGAGGGTCGAGCAGCTGATTCCGTTAGTTCGAGCAATCGCCGTACGTGGCGCCCGCGAGACGAGACAACTGAGAGTGTACCGAGGCTTCGGACCAGTCGCCAGTGTTCCGGACACGGTTGCACATTGCACTGGTCGTCACGATCGGTGTGCAAGTGAGGCGTGTGTCTCTTGGACGACTTTGCTCAACGTGGGCTCAGCGTTGACAAGTGTCGCAAGATTTTTAGCAATTTTTACATAGTCTCTGGTTCATTTTTTTCCAACTGAGACACGAATTATTGGCTGCCATAGTTTTAGTTTAAACAAAAGTGAAGGGAATCAACGAATTAATGTGAATCTATCCAAGTGCCGGTTGTGCAAGTGACTGTTTTGAATGGGAACTAAAGGGATTATTAGACAAGGGAGAAGAATAACTTGTGCACAATTCTCAACGACTTTTGGCTTGGCCAGGGGCACATCAGCGTTACGCAAGTTATTAGACCCGAAGCCAAAAGGTATGATCGTCTCATTATATTCCTCTATTTCTTTCTCCGTTTGAAACTCCAACCGCCTCGCATTTTCTTTCTCATCGCGAGCACGAGATCTTTGTTACGAAAATTCATGGAACACGTAATGTCTTTAAGTATGGGAAATATTTCAAGGACGTTCAATCGTATGTAGCTAACGACAAGCATGATAAAAAGTGCTGCATCATATCGGAGGCTTTTGGAACGAAGCTAAAACTGTCTTGTGAAGATTATTGTTTCTCTCGTCAAACTCGGTGGTAGTTTCGACATGCAAACGAGTTTGTATGCAAACATTCTCCAGGCTTTCAACTCGAGCTGCTTTCCCGCGCTTTTCCACTCGCTTCCACAATTATTATTATTGTAAAATAGTGGAAATCCCAAACTGCTCGACGACTATTCGTCAATTATGAAACAATGGACTGTGCAAATATGGAACCATCATGTTATTCGATCATAAAAATTAGATCGTTTATTTACGAATTTGTGAAAATCACAACCGATATTTTCCAAAAATGACGAAAGTAGAAAATTTAAGTTTTTGTCGTGGAATCGCAACGGAATTTCTTATTTCTCTGTCGGAGCCAAAAACTCACACGACGTGATTTCAAAAAAATAAATTTCGAGAAAGCTGAAGTTTACGGAACCAAAAATATTTTTTCGAAATTTCATCCCTCCAAATAATTTCGACAGTTTTCGTGATCGCTGCTCCGCCACGACAAGTTAAGAATCAGGATAATAAAATTGTCGACGAAACGTAAGAAGAGAAAATATTTGGTCAACAGATAAGCAGACGATTGTGGTTTGTTCGCTCTCGACTCGACTCTTTGGCTGAAATTTTCCTCGAGAATTTCCAGACGAACCGTGAGATAAAAATCAACAAGCTTGAAAATACCGCGATGGAAAACGGTAATCGATCGATTTTTTGTTGTTGTAAAAACTTGAAAACCTTTAATTACCTTAATTGGAAATTATAATTTCATAACTTACGAGACTTTTCGTGATTCGCACAAACAAGCGCAATTCAGCACTTAGATACGAGCATCGTTCATGCGAATAAAAAGAATTGAAACTACTGATAAAACAATTGATAAGACTGTGCAAGGACGAGGCACGCGGTGTTGGTTAGCAATCGCTCAAAATTACCAAGAGCGTGATACGAGTGATTGCAAATCGGCAATTCATTTCACACGTTGCTGCAATATTCTCCGTGACATTTAATTATGAAAAAAACAACTTGCAGCTACGAATTAACTTCATTCCAAACATTCCAGTTACCTCTCACCGTTATTTTTTCGCCATTTTCTCCCAGAATGCAAAGAAATCAAAGCCATCGAAGGAAAAAAAGGCTGAGAGACTTGAGAAACACATTGTAACAAAAAAAAAATGTCTCCCGTCGTTTCGTATCGTAAACACGCATTTTTCCCGAATGCATTTGAATTTTTCTAACCAAATGCTGACACGCACTCGCGATAAAAACGATTATATTTTTGCGGAACGTTAATTTAAGAATTAAATGGACGTTACTATGATGTTTCAACCATCATTGTTCGAAGGTTGAAGTTTCCGTTCGATTGCTTTGCTTGCATCGTATCGTGCGCTGGAAGAAATGAAACATTGGTGATGACTGGAGATTATCGATTTTTCGGTCCACGTGCTCGAGGAATTTTTTTCCTTCCGTTGCCGGATCGCGTTTGGAGTATATTACGAATTGCATCGATCGGAGAGGTCACCTTCAATACATTCTGATTTCGTTCGCGAAGAACGACGCCGGCGACATTGATAATAATCTTAACGGCGCGTTCGGAAGATCGTGAATGTTTTTATTGATCTTATCTCGTGTATCACAATTCAAACATGTACATAACGGTACATATATTTCGTACAAAATAGAGACGAAGGAGATGCGATGTTTTTCCATGACGCGGTTGCCATCTATCATGCGAGAAACTAAACTGTCATTCCGCGCACCGGGGCATCAAAGTGGGAAATCGAACTCACAGCCTTCGAGCCGTTGAATTCGTACGAAATCTGCTCGTCCATTTGACTCCGTAATCCATAAATCGTTGGGAATCAGTAGCTTTTTTTTAAATATTCGTGAGTTGAATTTTCGTCGCATTTTTTATTCCGGCGTCATGCCGCACTGGGAATAGTTCTCGCTACTGCAACCAGGCGGCGCTGGCCACGGAGCGAGTCGCGTGTGTTGAAAACACGCAAGACTATTCCGCTGAAATTGTTTCGTACTGGAAACTTTTCTGTCCACCGTTTACCACCAATTGACCCGCGATCCTTTGTCCTCCCCCGGTTTGTACGTTTCTATTAATGTGTGTATTCTTTTTAATGCTTTTTATTAAGACGCGCATCACGAGCTCTGCACACATCGAGATTCCGGAACCAAAATCTTCGTAACGCGATGTGCCAACTACATTTTTTCTTCGTTCCTTAGCACACGTCGACATTGTTTCCATCAATTTAAAAAAAAATGCAAAATTTTGAGAAATCGATCAACGAACTTGTGTCTGTTCGAACGCAGGATTATCGGGAACGTGAGTTCAAAACAACTCGGCTTTTCGTCGAGTGACCTTCCTGTTTCGTAACTAAAAAAAAACTGTTTAGAAGAAACCTTTGTTCGACGGCTTGTCCGCGATCTCCTTCCGAATTTTCGTGCATGCGTCAACAAGTTACGAAATTTGAAGGACACTGATATAACGATACGTGTACGGCGAACGGATCGCTTTGTTTTTCTTCGAAGCTTTGAAAAACAAAGAAAAAAAATTCGCAGAATCGTGACGACTGATTTTGCATATTCCTAGCCCCGAAATACGCTACAGAAAACTTTTCTCTCGAGCGATTTCGTATTGAAATAATTTATTCATTATTTTATCGTATTTATTAGAAATTTTCGATTCAACCTTTTTGACGAGACTGTACTTCGCGAGGTACGAGTAAATATAAAAAAACTGTCACGTTATATTTAATAGCAGACAGATTCGCGTAATATTGCTCGTCTGTTGATTCTGTCGCCAGTACGTCTGCATGAAATTGTTCTCAATTTATAATTCCATTACCGTTTTCGCGCGCTCGTGAAACGCGTTCGCACATAGAAATAGAAAACACAGTAAAGCGACTAATGCCAGAGGGAAATTGTGGATCTACCGGTTGCGTCATTGTCGCGTGTTCGTTATTCCCTCGTCTCATCTGTTGACATTAATAGAGTCAAGGTGCACTGGCTGGAAGTTTTCACGGTGCTTTTTCGCGACTTTTTCAGAATTCTCATACAAAGAGTGTCCAAACATTATCGCTCTAAATTCTTGACCACCCTCGATCTCCACCGTCGCGCGGTCGATACTTCATCGATTCGACGTCGTTGCGTACAATTTATTATTACGCTAAAGCTGTCATTGTTGTCGCGCCAATAAAAATATCCATAAAAAATTCAATATTTACTAATCGTGACGAATTCCCGGGGGCAAAAACTCGGCAACTCGATTTTTTGTCCGATTTAAAAAACCAGGACAATTTTCGTATCGATTTTGTCTTTGGACACTGAAACATTGTCGTCTTGTTGTCCTGGCCAAATATTCAATGAGAATCTCGAGCATTCGTCCATGAAAAAAGGGAATTTCGTTGCGTTCCAACGATGAAAACTTCAACATCGCAGCGAGCCACGATATTTTTTATTTTATTAGTCCATTTTATTTTCTCTGGAAATTTTGTGTGTTCACGAATATTAATTCGTTTTATATTTTTCTATCGTACGCTGCAAATAAAAACGACAGTGCGAGGAAAAAAGGATGGAAAATTAAACATTTTTAATCGATCAATTGACCTGTTGGTCATCGGGCGTTTACGAAGTTCAAGGTTCTTGAGCCTGGCAATGTCGCATCCTCCCGATGCTGTAAACGTAACCTTCGAGGCCTCTTTCGATTGCGAAGAATTGGAAAATGTCTGTGCCCGCGATTACTGCGACGGAAACATGAGCAATAGAAAAACTCGCGGTCGATTAAAATCGACGTGCAACAACAACAAAAAGACAACGTAAAAATCACTGTCATGTAAATGAGTCTGTCGTTTGTCTTTATGATTGTCTAGATGCCGTATAATTCTCCGTGACACCGGGAATGACGGTGCATAAATATCAATATAATTCCATGTGAAACATTCGCTCTCGAAAATGCTCAAAGAAGTAGCAAAATGATAAAGTTATGATGATTTTTATATCGTCATCGTTAATTGTGATAGATAGTGTCGAAAACGCCGAGTCATGCTCAATCAAATTCTACAATCACCATCTCTCATCTCTGCTGAGCATACAACTCGCTTCTTCGTGTTTATGTATCGCGCTTGCTTGCTCAGTCGAAATACTTAACTGTTCGAGTTTTAACGGGTCTTTGGAACCAACTCCCGTTTACGAATATTGACTAATCGCTGTATATATAAAAGTCTGCTCTACGAAATTGTGTTTGTCCTCTTTTCACGCGAGAAGCGCTGAACCAATTTTGATGAATTTTGGGAACCCGAACCCAAAAATCACATTTTTGTCAAATTTTCCACTTTCAAAGTTCCCGAGCTACTAAAAAATAATAATAAATCAAAAATCGGTAATTACCAATTCAAAGATGGTTCGAGAACGAAAATAATGAGCGGTAGTTGGAGGTCAAGGAGATTCGATGCGAGCAGATTTCGGTGACTTTTTACGATTTGAGGGTTTTTCGTTTTTGTGAATGATGAAAAGTGTAATTTTTTGGTTTTTTTTTTTTTATACGAAATTTAGGACAGTTCAAGCGTGAACATAGATTCGGTGTTTGTGGTGAGATTCGTTCCGTATTCAGATATGCCCCGACCCTCTGGGGTTATTGAAATGGAATGAAAATTGTGAAAACGATGCTGGTAGCTTTTGAGAATTTTTTGTTTTATTCGGAGGTGCCAGTGGAGCGGTCGAACTGGTTCCTGACCTCTCCACTCTTAGTCAAGAGACCCTAGAGGGTTTGTTACTGGGGGAGGGCGACGTAACAAGAGCCAACGCATTCGACGACATCCATGCAAGTCCTGGCACTTATGGCACGAAAGCATAATGAGGGTTCTCAGGCTTTCCCCCCGGAACTCTCACGTATCGAACGTCAAGTTTATTTTTCAGCCTGCATTCCAAAGCGCTCTTATCATGTTTCGAACATTATGAGTCGCTCATGGTACTTTATTTTGTATCGTCGTAAAGAGCACGTCCTAAGATTTTTTCATTCAAAACTTATTGAACACTTGCAAGTGTTTCAATTTTTTTGTTTGGGTTTAATTTTTACTGTTTATTTTGGCCATTGTCGAAGAAACTGAAAGAAATTTTCTCCCAATCCTCACGATGCGAGCCTCAGCACCGTAGACCAGAATCCAGCGGTGCCGAGCCCCTAACTAGTCGTTGGCTTTTCCAACTTTGTGTGCGTGAGAATAGCGCGGACAAAGGTTTTCGAACGGGGCGGAATTTTCTCTGGCGACTCTGAATTTTTACTCGTCGATGCACAACATTCCAATTTACTAGACACTCAAACGGCTGAGGGAAAAAATGTTATTCGTACAAAGGCTGAATACTTGTAGCGAGTGTCTCACGCTTCCTTATTATTTCATCGAGAATTAATGCCGAAGAAATAAATATTTAGGGCAAAGAAATTGTCGATTTCTGTCAATAGTGTTCTGAGGCTTTTTTTCAATGAAAAAGTCGTGATCTCGAAGAGACTGAACAAATTTTATAAGGTTCGAACGTTGCAAACTGCGACATGATTCATTCAGGATAATTCATCGTCGCAGCTGATTACGAATCCCCTCGTGCGAAGAACAAAGTTCATGGAAAGAAATACAGATTAATTGTTTTATTAGAGTGATAAATTCTTTCAGCTGCAAGATTATGTTTGTTTATGTAGTTTTGTCGTTTCGTGCTGCGAATGTCAAAAAAGTTATATCAACGAAGTCGATAAACTCACGACTGAAAATATTTCAGAATATTAGCAAAAACTTGACAACTTCGTGAGCGAAAAATTCCGCATGTATTGTGATTTTTGATATTTTACTAAAAAATAATTTATCAAATAAACTTTTCAATCATTTTCACTCAAATATAAACATTCACGACAAAAAAACGCGTTAAGAAAAATGCCGACCGATTAATTCAAGGCCGTCAGGAATTTATGAATGAACTTTCGGAAACTTTGTTTTTCGAGTTATCGAAATCTACTTCGTCATTTGACGTCATTTATCTCATTTCACGCTCAATCCATGTCAGACAAATGTCCACAACGATTATCGATTCCTTTTACTATTAATACTACTATCACGATAAAAATTTGAAAAAAAAGGTCAAGAGTTTTCCTAAGAAACAATTCCGAGATTCTATCGACCCCGAGTCAAATGTTTGAACGAGATCGCTACTGCTCGATCTGATTAGCATAAGCGATTATGCATTGACAAATAAATCGTCAACATTGTCCCACAACGTTTATAGCTTATCGATATCTTTTCAATTATTTTCAACTCTAGAAATAGAATGTGAATAACGTCGATTCACAGTTCTGGGCAAAGATTTCCAGCAGAGAAAAGCTTTTTCTTACTTTCGATATTTATGGAGGAAGAGACTCAGCAGAGTCTCGCATATTCATATCGATACAGAAATAATTTCTCTGTATTATCAACGCTTTCTATAAATACTTTTTTCTCATCCATTACCTCGCACCTCTTGAATACGAATATCGTTGTGTCAAAGGTTAAGTCAGAAGCAACCGAATATCGTTTCCAAGATTTCCAAGTTTGCATCCTCGAGATGCTATGAATTTTTTTTACTTTCCTGAGACAGGGAAATAATTTATTCGCACCGTTTTTTCACGATGACGAAAATAAAAAAAATTGGGATTTTTTCGAATTTAAAAAATAGAATTTTAAATTTTTCCACTTTTTTCGGTCGAAAAACGAATCCCAATTTTGATAGCGTAGTGGGAAGGACGTTTTCAAATGCAAGGCTAGGAAAAGAAAAGCAACGAATCACTTAAGACAACGCAGATGTTGACCGAGCTCAATTTAATTTTTCCGTCAAGATAAGAGTCTAATGTGCTTTTTTTTTCTCTCACAGATCGTGGAATATTGTTAAGAAGGAACCGAGCAGCAGTGCGCATAACAAGAGAACGCTACAAGACAGAAGTTTATCAGTTTGCGGCGAAAACTCGACTGAATAACACGCGTGACTCGAGCCTCGAGTGTACCAACGAGTACCAACGATCCTAGTGTACAAAAAGACAATTATATTTTTCCAACAACGTGATAAAGTTTTCTATTTTTGGAATGATCTATTTTAAAGGATAAAAATATAGTTGTACAAATAATAATTCATTTATAAGTCAAAAAGAAAGTTTTATGGTTGCCCCTGACATTATGGAAACTCCGAAAACGAAAGGGATTCCCAATCCAAAGGACGAGGCTGGAATCATCTCGGTCCTGACTTGGTGGTAAATATATTTTTTTATTCCAATGTCAAACAAGAAACCTCAATAATTTAAACTCCTTTGGATTATATTTGGAACGATGGAGCTTGGCATTATCAAATAACTAACTCTTTTCATTTATTTTCTTCGTTTCTGTAATATTTAATTTTCAAGAATATCGTATTCCGGATTTTCTTGCTTTTTCATAATAATCATAGTGTCCGGTTGTTCATTGTTTTTTCTTCTTGTTAATAATTGGATACTTGCTCATAATTATCGGTTTTTTGTTCTTAAGCACGATGACTTTATTTTTATGGATAATCTTAATTTCATTACGTCCTCGTTTTTCGTTTTTTAAATTTATGTCCTGAATTTTTGGAACGTCGAAACTGTCGCTAAGTTTTTCTTTGACTTTTATTCCTTAGGTGGACGTTGGCTATATTCAAGCTTGGATATAAGAAAGAATTGGTCTTGGAGGACCTGTATCGTCCATTGAAGACTGATCGATCCGACGTGCTCGCCGATAGACTAGAAAAGTAAGAAATCTTGGAAAATAACAATTTTCTTAGATGAAAATTCTATTGATTTGAGGAGTGAAAAGGAATGAGGAATTTTTTGAATAATTTCGTTACAGACAATGGAGAAACGAACTCGAAAACTCGAGAACATCAAATCGTAGACCGAGTCTATTGAAAACCATATTTATCACATTCAGATGGGAATATTTCCTGCTCGCCCTAATCCAGGTACTCAACGAATTCGTCATAAGGTAATTTTTTTTTTTAGTCTTTAGCGAGTGCTTGCTTCCTTTGTGGAAGGTCATTAATATTTGATATCAAATTTTTTGTTTTCAACCATCTGGAGGATCTTGCTCACGTATTCGGAGTAAAAATTGTGAATTATTTCTGTGACCCAGTTTTTTTCGATTTTGTAAATTTTCTTAATTTTTGTTGCTTCGTATTGTGAAATGAATCTATTCAAATTTTGCAGATAAAATTTTATCGCGTTTCATTATTCGATAATTATCGATCCGGAAATTAAATCGATAAAATATCATATTTCTGTTACTTAATCGTTCCATCGATTTATCCACTTCGATGAATGATTTTGTTTTCGCGACTTCACGCAATCTTAGGCCTGCTCCGATTAACTAGAGCAATTGAATTTTTATTTCTTCGAGAGACTCGAAATTCGACAAAATACGTTTTTTTATCCACGTCCGATAAATATTTGCTTCCTTTTCCCGTAGAGTTACTGACTTTGTTGCAAATGTATAAACTTATCAACTGAGATCGATAATTAGAAATGGTTGATTGTTTTGTTCGGTCATTACTGCCGAAATATTTTTTCTCAATATTTTTCTATTTTTTTTTTTTTTTCCTTTTTTCGCATGATAATTATTGTCTGTCACATTTACAGCGACGTAGACGATCGTAATATGAATATTCCTTCACAATTTGCAGATTGGGTACGCCGATACTTCTTGGTGGCCTTCTTCGTTACTTCAGAACGGACGATGAAGCGAATCGCAGTGAAGGATTTCAAACAGCGATTCTGTACGCGTCTGGGATTTGTGTGGCAACTGCGCTAAACGTCGTGACAATAAATCAAGCGATATTCGGTGCTTTCCACATCGGTGGACGGATCAGGATAGCCGTTTGTTCCGTAGTCTATCGGAAGGTAATCTTGTGTAGAAATCATTACGCAAAGTTATTTTTACTTATTGATCTCAAAAAAATTGATTTTTTTTGAAAATGCTCAATTTTTTGAAAGTTTACGCTTCGTCGATTTTTCCGAAGGATTACTTTTGATTAATTATCAATTTTCACAAGTTGCTGTTCGTAACAGAAGAATGAAGCACGTTCCGGGTCAAATTGACCCAAGGTTCTCATGCAGGGAAAAAAACAATTGTTGAGAATAACTGTCGTGTTTGATTTTTCAAGGGCTTGCGACTCAGTACCACCGCTTTGGGCGAAACTGCTCCAGGAAAAGTGGTGAACCTCGTAGCCAATGATGTCAACAGATTCGATCTCGTATCTGTTTTTATCAATCACATGTGGTCGGCTCCATTGTCGGCCATTATAATTGGATATTTTCTGTGGGTCGAGGCTGGCTATGCCGGACTCATCGGAATCGCTGCCGTTTTTATCGTCGTTCCCGTCCAATGTGAGTTCTCCCAATTATTTAACTAAACGACCAAGAAATTTCGCAAATATTTGCAATCGTTTCATCCGGAAACGATAAGAATGTTTTTTTTCGTGAGAGAGCAATAATTTATCCCTTCGAGTGCACACTGGGTCATTTTGACCCGAACAATTTTCTGTCGTCAATATCTTTTGGCATTCAATTTTCGTTTTCCTCCAAAAATTAATTCAGGGCCACAAAATATGAATAATTTACTACAAAAAACGTTTATAAAAAAAAAAAAACGTAAAATGCATATTTATCGGAATACAACGGTTTGAAAAACGTCTTGGGTCAGATTGACCCAAGATGCACTTATAGGACGTGTGCACTCGAAAGGTTATGACCCTAAATCGATCTCTATTCTCGCATAAATCTCTTCGGAATCTTCGGAATAACTCTGTGTCTAATAAACTCCATTGGCCAAAATTGGAAATTCTCCAAAAATCTTGAGGTTTTCGAAGAATTATTTCATCACACACGGAGGTATTTCGAAGAGAATTATTCAAGAATAGAGAGTATCACCTTGAAGTTATTTAACGATAGGAAAATAAAGAATCGAATAGTGTTCCTTGAAAATTTCCGGGAAAAAAATGGGTCGTAATTTCTAGGGTTACAAATAGAGAAAATTATTCAACGAAGTCCGCGCAATGAATTAGTCAATAATTTATAGGTTTGTTTGTATTGTTTCAGCTTATACGGGAACACTTTCATCGAAATTCCGTCTACAAACGGCAATAAAGACTGACGAGCGAGTTCGATTGATGGACGAAATAATATCGGGCGTCCAAGTGATTAAGATGTACGCTTGGGAAAAGCCATTTTGTGCTATGGTCGAGCTAGCACGACGGCTGGAGCTTCGGGTCGTACGAAAAAGTTCGTACATCCGTGGTGTATACATGACCTTCAATCTGTTTACGACACGAGTAGCGCTGTACTGTACGCTGTTGACAATGATGTTATTTCACGAAGATTTGACGGCCGAAAAAGTCTTTGTTTTCTCGTCATATTTCAATATCCTCGCGCACACGATGTCGGGAATGTTCGTTAGAGGATTCGCCGAAATCGCCGAATGCATGGTCGCGGTCAATAGATTACAAAATTTCATGATGTACGACGAGGTTGAGACGGGAAATACCGCATCGGCGACCATGTTCGCTGCCTCCACGGATACTATGGATTCGTGCGACTCGAGGCCACCCTCGAGACGATTTTCTAAACGAGAATTGCCTTATATCGACGACGATGAAACATACACCGAAACACGTGATACTATGGAAAAAAAACCAAACGGTTTGGCTGTTGTTGCTACGAATGATGCGACGAAAAATTCCGAAAATTCTTACTACGGTAATTACTCGGTTACGTCGTTTTCTTTTTATTCCATACAACCAAATATCGTCAAGTTTCCTGCGTTTTTCCTGTTCATGAAAAAATATGATTTCATAATTTGGTTTTGCTTTTCCATGCAGATAAAAAAGACGGAGTTTACGAGGGCAAATGGGCGTTGAAATTAACGAACGTAACCGCTAAATGGGAATTTAGCCAGCCGGAAAATATCCTCGACAGATTGAACGTGACAGTGGGCAAAGGGAAATTGTACGTCGTGATCGGGGCTGTGGGTTCAGGCAAAAGTTCACTGCTCAAAGCGATTCTCGGTGAAATGACGTTGTTCGAAGGAAACGTTTCGAGCGTCGGCAGCAGAAGTTATGCCAGTCAAGAGGCCTGGGTTTACGGCGGTACAGTTAGAGAAAATATACTTTTCAATTCGCTGTACAATCGTCAACGTTATCAACGTGTTGTTAAAGCTTGCGCTTTGCTTCGAGACTTCAAACAATTCCCTCAAGGTGATCAAACGATCGTTGGCGATCGGGGAACGTCCTTGTCCGGTGGTCAGAAGGCCAGAATTAATCTCGCACGTGCTGTCTACAGACAAGCTGAAATTTACCTTCTCGATGATCCTTTGAGTGCAGTGAGTAACGTTTTTCATCGTCGGTATCAATCGCTTATCTATCGTGATAATAAACCATTATTACGTCGGCAATGAAATCGAATTTCTTATCGCTGTGACTCGTCCGTTGTAAAGCTCGGTGAAATGCACAATTTTCAATAAATTTTGTACTGGAATGCAGTCAGCAGCGAATGTCGAAAAAATTAAGAAAGTACTGAAAAAACTTTAATTTTTCATCCGGAATTCTCAGTTTATGGTTTTTTGCAAACATGGTCAAGTTTTCTTAGTAGCGAAATTCGTAGATTTTCATGGGTTGGATGGAATTCACAGGTGGACACACACGTGAGCAAACACCTCTTCGAGGAATGTATCCAACGTTTCTTGGCAGGGAAAACGAGAATTCTGGCGACCCATCAGTTGCAATATATCAAAGGAGTCGACGGTATATTGTTGTTCGAGCGAGGCAAGATGCGATTATTCTCAAATTACCACGACCTGTTAGCCGAGCGTCCGGACTACTCGGTACTTTTGGCGTCCGAAGGAACGAGCGAGACTGCTGACGATTCCTCCTTCGAAAAATCAGGAAAAATGCGTCGTCAATTTTCCACTTCCAGCACGAGGGTACGCAATCCTTATCCGTATTCATTGGACTGCAATTTTTCTGTTTATTCTTCCGCCGTTTTTCTCCAATCTTCAAATTTATTTTTATTTTCGAATTTTAGAGCCGGACTCCCGATGTCAGTGGCGCTGACACAGACGCCGAAGAAGATGACATGGATCCCGGAACAGCTTACGGCATGGTCGAGGGAACTTCACGCGGTGTCGTTCACGGCTCTATATTTATGAAGTATCTCCGGTCCGGTGGAAATTTGTGTCACGTCCTTACCGTTGGAATATTGTTCCTCATCACTCAACTGAATGTCAGCACGACCGATTATTTCGTACCATTACTGTGAGTTTTTTTCCATCACTTTATTATCAATACTTGGAAAATATTGTTTTAGAATCTGGAAAATGCGGAGACTGGCTTGGAGGATAGAAAATGAATTTTTAAAGAATTTCTATCAATTTATTGACAACAGTAAAATTTATTAATTGATTGCTATTTAGTTAATTAATTATTAAACTTATTTTCATTATTTGAAAATAAGAAATCTATTAATTAATTGTTAGTTATTATTATTTATTGGTCGAAAATAAAAGTTATCAACTCTCGGCGATTCCACGATCCGCAATGTTTTAATCCGATAACTTATAAATAACAAAGAGATTGGATTTAGATTGGAGAGCAGATAGTAAATTTGCTCTCAAGAGGATGATAATCGATCGTGGAACGACTTGTATTTGATTTTGGGATTTAATCACGATTGGGATTCATTTACAGTAGAAAAGATGATCATAGAACATAAATATTCGTTGGGAAAAAGTACAATGACCGGTAAAATAAAAATTTGGTTTATTTGTAGAGTCGATGAGGAAGAAAAACGTCACGCAAAAATTGACAGAGCCATAAACGATAGTATGATGTCGAACAACACTTACGACGACACTAAGGATTTTGAGCCAGTTATGATATGGCTGTACGTTTATACTGGCCTCGTCGCAGGCATTTTCATAATCGGGATAACGAGATCGCTGCTCTTTTACAACCTCGCGATGAGCTGCAGTCAGCGGCTGCACGATCTCGCTTTCGACTCACTTATTAAAACAACCATGAGATTTTTCGATACGAATCCAAGCGGCAGAATACTTAATCGATTTTCAAAGGACCTGGGAGCCCTCGATGAATTATTACCTAAGGCGATGCTCGATGCTGGACAAATCGTCATGGCCATGGTCGGAACACTCGTCGTTGTTTGCGCCGTTCGTCCCATTTTTATTATTCCAATCGTCGTCAATTCCATCATTTTCTACTGGATACGAAAAGTTTATTTAAAAACGAGCAAAAACATCAAACGTTTGGAAGGAATGAGTGAGTGCAATCTGCTATTTAATCCTTCCAGTGCATACTGGGTCATTTTGACCCCAAGAATTTTCTGTCACCGATTACTTGGCATTTAATTTTTGTTTTTCTCAAAAAATCAATTTACGGCCATAAAATACCGATAATTTAGTACAAATAACATCTCTACAAAAAACAAACTTGGGTCAATGTGACCCAAGAAGAAATAAAATGTTGAAAACGAGTTTTTCCGCTTCCGAAAAATATTCAGTCACTTTATATTTCATATCCATTCAATTATACGTTGCAACTTTTATTTTACAGCCCGTTCTCCAGTCTTCACTCTCCTGAATGCGACTCTCAATGGCTTGGCAACCATTCGGGCTTACGGTGCCCAAGAAATGCTCAAACGCCAATTCGACGATTCTCAAAATCTTCACACTTCGGCATGGTACTTGTTCATCGTTACCAGCACCGCTTTCGGTTTTTCCTTGGATCTTTTCTGCTGTCTTTTCACCATCATAGTCACCTACAGTTTTCTGCTACTGGCTGAATGTACGTGTCCTTCTTGTTCGATTTTAATCACTGAAGCAAATAGAGTTTATTTTTTCAATATAAATCGCAGAATTCAGGGAGTTTGAGTCGATCCGATGGTCCAGTCATCTTGGCTCGGGAAAACTGTATTTATTAACCCACCGTAGATAATTATGAGACTCTTTGGTCCAAGCGACAACTTTTTTTTCCAAAATCTCATTTTTCAAAACGTTTCATTTTGAAATAAAAGAGATGCAACGGTTTTTTAGATACTACGAAACCTTGACGTAGATTCGATGGAGAATGTTCTAGAATTTTTTCAGATTTTCTCCCTCCAAATAATAATAAATAAATAATAAATAAATAAATAAATAAATAAAAAAACAAATAAACAAGTGGCAGGGCGAAATGGACCCATACGATCCGGTGCGCCATAAAAAAACGGCATGCGATCCGCGAAGGGTTAATTATCACGAATGCTTAGAATAATAAAACAGCCGCAAAAGCCATGAGATTTCGCCTTCAGAGGGCACTCGATATTTTGAAAATGTGCTTGGAACATTTTTCGAATAAATACTGAAATTTTGGTGTTTTTGCAGCGTTTTCCGGTGGTGCAGTTGGTCTCGCAATAACTCAAGTGATGGCCCTGACGGGAATAATTCAATGGGGAATGCGTCAGAGCGCCGAAGTGACGAATCAGTTGATGGCAGTTGAAAGGGTTTTGGAGTACACGGCTTTGACGCCTGAAGAGAATTTACGAGACGTTGGTCTTGGCTCGAAGAAAAGCATAAAAAACAAGGAAGTCAGTGCGCCAGCGCCTCTCGCGCCGATGGGTTGGCCCAGCGAAGGTTGCATCCGATTTTCCGACGTTCTCATGCGTTATTCCGAGGAGGATGAGCCCGTATTAAAAGGCTTGAGTTTCGTCATACCGGCGCAGTACAAAGTCGGAATCGTCGGCAGAACGGGAGCAGGAAAATCTTCATTGATCGCCGCCCTTTTCCGTTTGGCAAAGGTCGAAGGGGTCATCGAGATCGATGGCATCGACACCGGATCTATTTGCCTCGAAGATCTCCGTCGTCACATTTCCATCATACCTCAGGATCCGGTTTTGTTTTCTGGCACTATGAGAAGAAATCTTGACCCGTTCAACGAATTCACTGACGATGCGCTGTGGGCAGTTCTGGAAGAGGTAATTTCATCACCGCGACCACAATTTTTGGATAGAAAAATGCATAAAAGTCTTTCAAACGCGTAAAATGAAAATCATTTTCTTTCAAACTTTCTTGCCATGCTTTAGGTTTTTGTTTTCCCAATAGAGAACCCACTATTTTATAAAACGACGACGCATCAATTGGCTATCGATTTTATGCTTCAACTATGTTTAAATTTTAAAAAAATGCTAAATATGTCGAATCTCGGCTCCATTTTTTTTCCCCAACGTTTCTTATCACTCGGAAATAATGGCCCATGATATTCAACGCCATAAAAATTTCCTCAAACACCATAAATTGGAAATTTATGAAAAAAAGGAACGAACATTTTTGCTCAAGTTATTCATCACTTCGCAGTAGCGTAAAATTCAGTAATATGGAGGTCCATGGTATTTAACGCCATAAAAATTAGTTAAAACACCATAAATTGGAGGTCCGTCGTGCAACATGCAATATTGTTAATAATAATAGTGATAATAATGAATGAATGAATGAATTTTTAATGCGACAGGTTGAGCTCAAGGATTCCAGTATCGCTGGCGGTAATGGATTGGAGAGCAGAGTTCACGATCGCGGCAGCAACTACAGTGCCGGTCAGCGACAACTCATCTGTTTGGCACGTGCCATATTGAAAAACAATAAAGTACTTATGCTTGATGAAGCAACAGCGAACGTAGACCCGCAAACGGATGCCTTGATTCAAAGAACGATCAGAACGAAATTTGCACGGTGTACAGTCCTCACGGTAGCCCACAGGCTCAATACGATTATGGACAGCGACAAAGTCCTGTTGATGGACAAAGGTCGTTTGAAGGTGAGTTTGTAGTAAATATTTAACCCTTCGAGTGCATACTGGGTCGTCGTGACCCCAACAATTCCCTCGGATTGTTTGGCATTTAATGGCAACGGATGTTTTGGCATTTGATTTTCGTTTTCGTCAAAAAATAAATGTAGAGCGACGAAAAAATTTCTGAAAAAAACAATAATAAACGAAAAATGCATATTTACCCGGATAAAGAGGTTCGAAAAACGCCTTGGGTCAGATTGACCCAAAATCACCGTGAAATTCATTGGCGAACGACAAAAAACTCACAATCACGCTTGTTACGATGTTGTTCCAGGAATACGACCATCCACACATTCTGCTGCAGAATTCACACAGCCAGTTCAGTTCAATGGTTAGAGAAACCGGACGCGCGATGACCGAACAACTTATGAGGGTAGCCAAGCAAGCTTACGTCGCTAAATATGGAGCAACCGAATAATAAAGTTATCATTTTGTTTATTCATGTATATATTTACATTATATTTACATTGTCTTATATTTATATTATCTTAATTTACATTTATACGATGATGTTTATGTTTGTTGTGATATTTTTTTTAAACATGCTGACAGCACATGTACTTGAAGAAAAATCTAATTATTTTTCCGATCCGAGTATTTTTATTTTACTCATCAATGAGAAGTGTAATTTTTGTTTTTTTTTTTTTTTCCAATGAAATTTCGAAAATTTCGAACATCAAGTTGGATTCAGTATTCTTTGTGAGATTCATTCCATATAAAAATTGTAAATATTGTAATTATTTTTTCATTTTATAATATTTACACGGGTCTGCGAGACCCTGTGCAAACCCAAACGCAAAACCCAAATCGATGTCGTTCGACTAATATTCAATTTCGAAAATCACGTCCATCTCTCGCGCACTCACAGTGGCGAGATTGCAACTGATCCCTCACCTTAAAAAACATCGTTTCTCGTTCGAAAAACGAATCCTCATTTCGACAAGGATTCGTTTTTCCAGAACTATGGTCGGGGGAGTAAGAGTCGAATTCCTTGCAAGGATGCGCGCATTGTATGGTCAATTTCAAGTCAAAATATCACTCGGAACTTAGCCTGCGTGTCTGAGAATTTCACAGACAGCTGTTTACCAGAAAAAAATATCGTTGACAGCCGAAATTTGTTGCTAATGAATTGCATTTTCTTTCGCATCATTTCAATAAACAATCAAAAGTTTTTACAGCTGATTGTTTTCTTCTTAATTAATCCGAGTTCCAAATATTTGTTCAAGATTAATTAAATCTCAGAAAGTTGGAATTTCATTGAATCAAATAATGAGGATGAAGTTAATTTGAATTGAATAGTTATTAACCGATCTCTTTGGCCTCTGAACTTTTTGATTATACAGCATTTTTCTAGAGATTCAAAGGCTCGGGAGCAGAAGAATCTCAAAACAAATTTGAGCGATAAAATGAAAACTTGACGATAAAAAAAAAAAACGAAAAAACATAGGCGACAGCCGAGTTTATCAAGCAAAGATGCACATGTTTATTTAATACATTTTATAAGACCCTTCTCCACAATTTCGTTTCATTTCCCAAGATTTTTATTTCGCTCTTCTCTTATTAAATTTTTTATCTCAAGAATTTTATTGCCCTGATAATCCGAAGATCCGAAATGCCAGTGCAACGGAGTTTTGAACTTGACAGTATGAAATCCGAGTAAGAAGCACGATGAATTTTCATAAAAAATCAAGACTTACACTCCGACATTAGCTTTCGAATGGCGTTGCAGCGTAAATTGCGAGCTTTTTTTTCTGAGCTACGTTCGCCGCTGTGACCTGAGTAAATTTACGATCGTTAGAGCGAAAGATTTATTATCAAGCAAGATTGTGAATTCCTTGTCTCATTTATAAATCAATGCCCAATCGTCGACCATGTTTTAGTGCAAAAGACAATGTTCGTGGGAAAATCAGTGTTTTTAAAAATCCCAATTTTTGGTGGCAGGTGGTTCACGTTTATTACTTTCCTCTGTGTGACAAAAGACTCATATTGCCCAGTAATTATTTACGTGATTTATTATAAAATTCTATGGCGTCATGAGTTGTCATGGTATCGGAAAGAATTGCTTAATAAATTTCAGTTTTTTGCCGAATCATCGTCAAACCCCATGATTGGAGCATCGATAAAGGTGAAATTTCCCACGTCTATTTTCCAAGCCCTCTGGTAGCGAGATTCAGGACGTTTGCGCTTGGTATCTCGTTGCAAAGATATTCAGTCTCATTTGGTTATCAAAATTGGTTTTTAAACATTAGTCAATAACGTTCATAACCTGCGTGTAAAATTGGGGCTTCCACTTTATTCATTCGGCAAACATTTTTTTTTGATTGGAATTAAGTCATTCAAAAACGAAATTGCCAAGTAAAAGGCGAAGAAGACGCCATTCAAACGATAGGCCCATTTTTTACCACCTGTGAGGAAAGGGCGAGGAATTGAGCTCATTTTCAATATTTATATTTCTTTGTTATCGGAGCGGAAATAAGAAATCGTAGCGGAAAAATTGTGCTCTCCATCAAAAAATTGAACTATCAGTAAAAATTGAGAGGAGCGTTATCTCCAAATATTAGGCAATCAAGCACTTTTGGCAAACGTGTTTTACTCAATATCGAAATAAAATACAAAGTCCGAAAATATGAAAAAAAATGAGAATACAAAAATTCTATTTACAATGGCTTACTGCTTATACATGACTGCATGACTCGTAGAATTCGAGACATACCATGTCCTTGACGCCTTGAGCAATAATGCTCAACCTTTTCTGACACACGTAGAAAAAAAAAACTCCTTGAATAGTTTGCTTCAGTTTTTTTATCGACGACTGAGTATTTTTTTTTTTCGAGTCTTAGAAAATCTATTGGATGTTTGGAATTCAGGAATTGGTTGTGAATTTTTAAGGGTAAATTTGTAATGCTAAAACGACAAAAATTACTCCATTGAATTTCTCGTGCACGGGATCGAGTGTAAAATAGTTAATTTAGTGTAAAAAATGGTTTTCTTTCCAAAGCTCGAGATGGGAATTTTCGGTTTGATTGTGCGAATTCGTTGCAAGATGTGAAACGGTTTTATCGGAGATTAGTCGTCACACTTCAAATAAAAATTGATTTTGCGTTTCGTAAAAAATACAACGAACCCTAAAAGTCCTGGTGAGAGGAAATTCAGCAGTTTCAACATTTCCTTTGACACGTAACTCGGAATGATGGATCGTTAAAACTTCGGAAATTTCAACGAAGAAACGGCGTAGAAAATAAAGGAAACTACTGATCGAAATTATCTCACGCAATTGGAGAAAGAAGCATGAAAAATTCAATATGAAATAATGGATTCGTGGCAGCCTTTTTAATTGATTTTCGAAATTTTTTATCGGTCATTATTATCAATTAGTCAATCCAGAATATTTTTTAAAATGATAAATCCTGAAAAGAGCAACGTTACCGTTGTAATCAAAGTCCTGCTGAACAATCATTCTTACAACCACTTTTCAACAACAATTTTATTTCAAACTCTTCGTCCACACTCCATGTATTTGACCGCATCTGCTTTCTTTATCACAATCTATTCAAAGACAACTGATTGCATTCCAAATATAGATAGGCACTATCTCGAAATAATATTGTCTCGAGGTGCGTGACTAAAATCGTGTGAAAGTTTGTCCAGCAAGTACGAAAACTATCCGAACCGTTTGCGTCGATTAGTTAAAGGGAAAATCGTTCCCAAAAATGTTCAAGTTCGTTGAATATCAACAAACAATTGCGGCCTATTTCCGACTCCAAAACGCGTTTTCCTGTATCGATTTTTTATTAACTTTTTCCAATATTCTTCGGAATCTTGAACTTTTCATTTATTTACAAGTTGTCGCGATAAAAATTATCGAATTAATCTTTCGAACTCTATAGAAAAATATCCTTCACCCACATTCTTCACTCGCAATAAATCACGAATCGTTATCTTATTGAAATTCGATGCAAATCGACTTTGTCAGTTTTAAGCTTAAGTCCGGATATCGACTGACTCCTGGTTTCTCGAACTTCCAGATTTTAGAATAAAGGATAGTTTTTTTTTTTGAATACGAGCAAACGACAAGAATTTTTTATTTTGATAAAGAAAACGTTTTCGGCAATACAAACTTTCGTGATTCAGCAATTAATGCGATTTATTATACGAACGCTACGGTGTTCCTCAGCCACGAACCGTTGAGTTTCTTTATCACTCCGCTGAGCTTTCCGCATTAAAGGAACTTGAATATTCACATCTGGCGTCAGTATTCTTGAAACTGTGACAACGAGCAGACTGAGAACGGTGTTTTTTCTTTTGCAAACGAAACGTTTAACGTGTTTTATTTCTCATTAACGAAATGATGCTCAATGTGAAATATAAATAATTTCTTGGTGAACGAAAGTGTGTGATTGTGATAAATAATTTTGTTAAACTCGGAACTTTCGATTCCTGAAAAGCGTCGATTATGGATCAGGGAGAGAGAAAAAGAAGGAAGAATCCCCAGGAGGATGCCAATCCACTTAGCAAATTATTCTTCTGGTCCGTGTATTTTCGTTTCCCATTGAAATTGACGTTTTCGTTTCGCCTTTTTGCGTTTGAAATCGCGATGCAAATGTGACATTTTTCCAATAATTTTCAAAGTCATGCGATGGAAGTTTTATGAGCATTCTTATCAGTATCGTGACATGGTAGAACGTTGAAACTGTTTTTTTACTCGAGCCATTCTATGGTGTCGAAAAATTTGAAAAATTATCGTGGATAATTAAAAATGTTTCAATGGATTTTATTGTTGTTGTTATTCCTCAAAAAATAGAGCATCTGCTTGGCGAGCAAATTGGGCGAACATCAATGTATTTGAATGAGGACGAATAATATTCTCTTCGTGTTTGCCTTGAGTCAATATATGCACAGACGATTTGGTTCGAATTTATCGTCTCCGTACTCTGGGAGGAATAAAAATGCTCATCTTTTTTTTTAACGGTGGGCTGAATGTTTTTTTTTTCTCCAGGTGGACCATGAAACTTTTTTACACTGGATCAAAAAAAAATTTGGAAATGGAGGACATTTATGATCCTCTCAAAGACGATGAATCTGAACGACTCGGAGACAAGCTCGAAAGGTGGGAAAAAAAACGAATCATCTTTCTTTTCGATAATTCGTCAATGGAAACGAAATCCAGTTCCAAGCAATTGTCATTAATTGACGTTTCTTGTACGTTATAATTTTGCATTACGAGTCAAGAAGAGTAATTGGCAATTTTGAAACGACATGTCCAAGTTAGTGTCCCTGGAAAAATCAAATTTCAAAGCATTTTGTCACATGGGCCGAGCCACCGTAAGTGCGGGAGAAATGACTGCAAAATTGTGTGGTGAACTTTCTTCGCATCGTTCTTCCGTGCAGAATGAAAAACTATGCAATCGGACGAACGGTGCGTCGAAAAAATTTGACTATCGCGAGTTCGTGGAAGATTGCTGACTGATTCATAAGATCGTCAGGAATATTTAACTTGAAATGAAAAAAAAAACGAAAATTCTTCTCGATCCCACAGAGAATGGAACGTCGAGCTCGAAAAAATGAAAAATATGGAGTACAGGCTGAACAAGGATGGAAAAAAAGTGAATAGCAAACGTCCCAGTTTAACGCGAGCTATATTTCGAGCCTTTTGGTTTCAATACTTGAAAGTTGGCCTCTTGATATTCGTACAAGCTCTGGTCTTGCGAACGTTGCAACCGATTTTCCAAGGTTTAGTCATCATGTACTTCAGTGGCGACGATACCAAAGAAGTACCGACTCGAGACGAAGTACTTTGCTACGCGGCTGGTCTTGTCCTCACAACGCTTGGCATTACATTCATTATGCATCACACGAATCTCGGTGCACAACAGATCGGTATGAGAATAAGGATTGCATGCTGTTCTCTCGTCTATCGAAAGGTCAGTCACCGAATTCTCCCATTCTCTCAATCAAAAAGAACGATCGAGATCGTAAATAACCGGCATAACTTTTGTGCGATGTTTGTAAATATAAGAGTCAATCGTTGATAACGAAGCTCGGCATCCCTTCGAAATTCTGTTAATTTTAGCGCCAGAAACTCTCTTCACAGACAAGTCGATATCGTGACGTTCGGGTGCTCCGATAAGACTCGCCGGTATCGTCGGCTATTTTTCCCTTTTTCGAATAGATTTCTGACGTACTTGAGAAACACCTGATGTTGGCACATTACGGATACACAGTTGTCATTTCGTCAATTTTTCAGCTCCACGAGATAGAAAACTCGAAAGATATTTCGCAATCGTTCATCTCATTACGAAACCAAGTCATTTCGATCGATTATTTTATTCCTCCGGAAGCTTAACTTCCGGGAAAAATGATGAAATTGTAAACAATCCAAATGATATTTCGATCATGCGACTTTTTCTTTTTTAAATCGGTTTTTCGGTCCATTTGGAACTCGAATTTCCAACAGATTTTTCAAATGACGTCAAAACTATGTGCGTAACAGATATTTTTTTTGCCAATAATCTCGATGCTACTTTCCGGTTAGAAATTATAACGAACAAAAATTGAAGAGCAAGCGAGCTGGAAAAGCGTTGAAACTCGTTATTTGTAATTGCAGACACTTCGACTGAGCAAATCGGCACTGGATCAAACCGCGGAAGGACAAGTAGTGAATCTGCTCAGCAACGATGTTAATCGTTTCGACATGCTTCCTATGTTCCTCCATTACGTATGGATTATGCCAATACAGGTAACGCACGAGGAAAAATCGATAAAGAGCACGAACATCGAGAAAATCCTTGCAAACAATGTTTCGAGAATTTGTCCCGACTCAAGTGAAATATTTATTTGTTCTAACTGATGTAAGGTGCAGATTTCTTTTTCTTTTGAAAAAAAAAACTTCGATTTTTCGTTCTCCGTAAACGGTTCAATTTGGCTTCGTATTTTTGAAGAATTAGACGCCCATCGTTTATTCTCACCTCTCTTTCAGTTGATTGTTATCGGCTACGTCATGTGGGACAGTGTTGCTGTCAGTGCTGTAATCGGTATCGGCGCGCTTCTTCTAATGGCAGTTCCGGTTCAAGGCTACCTCACCAAGATCAGCAGCAAGCTCAGATCAACGACAGCCAAACTGACCGATCGAAGAGTCCAAATGATGAGCGAACTCATCGCCGGGATCCAGGTCCATAATTTCTGTCGTTTTTCATATTTTCTTCGTCCTGAAATGAATTTCAAAAAAATCCTCGTTATATATTCAGGAGAATTTTTTATTTTCGTGCGATGAAGAAAACTTTCGAGTCGATCAATTTCGAAGATTGTTACGATGCAATTTTTGTCTTTTTATTTTCTCCGAGCGCCGGATATTGAAACGAGTGAGCTGTTGAAATTATTTTGCGGAATATTTTTCTCCAAAGTGTCGAAATTGTTTTCTAAGTTTTTTTTGCACACAATATTATTTGACGTTCGAGACAAAAGTGTCTTTTTGTTGCAGTTCCTGAAACCGCAACAAAATTTTCCTTGGTTCTTGGTAAAAAATGGATTCCCTGAGCTGAATCGATTACAATTCGATTTTTTTTGTCTCGACAGGTGGTGAAAATGTACGCGTGGGAAAAGCCTTTTGAGATGATCGTGTCTCGCACAAGAGCACGTGAAATTGGAGTCATTGGGCAATCTTCAAAGATCAGGGGTCTCTATCTCAGCATAATGGTCTTCACGGAAAGGACGACGCTATTCCTGGCTGTGACCTCGTTCATTTTGATGGGCAACGCACTCACAGCCCATGTTTCATTCGCTCTTGCGACCTATTTCAACATATTGCAAATGACGACTGCCATTTTTTTCCCACAAGCTTTGATAACGTCAGGCGAGGCTCTCATTTCGATTCGGAGATTGGAGGCAAGCATCCGACTTTCTAAACGAAAGATTTATTATTCTATTTGCCGAAGATTACTGTCGAGAAATGCAAACAACGCGAATTTATTTTAGTCCGTTGTTTTCAATAGCAGTCAGCACTTTTTACTGTCGTTTCCGAATTCTCATGCTCGTGTTTTACGATCTGGTTTATGATTGAAAAATACTTGGTGACTAATGAGTTGGAATTATCATAATTTACTGTATTATCATAAAAAGAACGCACGATTTTCTTGAGCTTCTGCTGCATGAGGTTTAAAGTAAATTCACGACTAATGGTTCATAAAAAAAAATGGAAATCCCGTCTGTCACTAATCTGATCGTCAGTGATGTTTTTTTTTTCAGAAATTTTTCCTTTTGGACGAGGTATCGACGGTCGAGGACCCAAAGAATGAGCCCCCGAAGGCTATCGCACCGCGAGCTCAGGACACGAGTTCAGAGAAACGGGTGAACGTCGAGTTTCACAGAGTGTCAGCAAACTGGGTATCGGGCATTTTACCACCGACAATTTGCGACGTTTCAATGAAAGTTTCGGGGGGTGAATTGTGCGCCTTGATCGGTCCGGTCGGTTCGGGAAAATCCTCGATTTTGAATATTTTACTTCGGGAGTTACCGCTCGGGGCTGGGTCGGTTAAACTGCTCCAGGAGCGAGAAGATAAACTTGGCGAGATGAAGTGGAGACGAGGATTCATCATCGACAACCCGGACTTCCGCGTGTCGTACGCGAGCCAAGATCCTTGGCTTTTCGTTGGGACCGTTCGCGAGAATATACTTTTCGGTCAGCCCTACGACAAAACTCGGTACCAAGAAGTCACCAAAGTTTGTGCTCTGCTACGAGATTTTCGACAATTCCCTGACGGCGACATGACCATCGTTGGCGAACGCGGGGCCGCGCTTTCCGGCGGTCAGAGAGCTCGTATCAATCTCGCTAGAGCGATTTATCGTCAAGCTGATTTGTATCTTCTGGACGATCCCTTGAGCGCTGTTGATGCTCGTGTTGCTCGACAGCTCTTCAAGGATTGCATTCTCAAATATCTTGACGGAAAAACGCGCATCCTCGTGACTCATCAACTTCAGTTCCTGAAACAAGCGGACACGATAATCGTCATGAATCGAGTGGGTGACTATTTCATTCTTTTCGATCGTATTTCATTTGTGAACCGTTTTCACGAAGAAATGACTTTTTTTTTGAGAAATCTGCTGACAGTTTGCTAACAGCCTTTCTTTCCTTTTTTTCGTCTCGGATTTTTTAGGGCGCTGTAGAGGCACAGGGTTCGTGGGACGAGCTCTCGAAATCCAGTTGGAATATCAAGCAGCTGATAAGTCGCATAGACGAGGAGAAACAAGAAGCTTCCGAAGTCGAGTACCTGATACCAGAGGGAAGTGTCGTAGTTGAAAATACTGAACAATTACCAAATTCGTCTTTCATCGAAAAGTCCATGAGTTTCCGAGGTGTGAAGACAATCGCTACACCTGCACACCCCAAAGGAGTGGTGGATGACAGGAAATATGCTCCTCCCACGGTGCATCAACATCGAACGAGCACTGTATCACGAACATCTTCAGTTCGATCGCACAACAGTTTTGCTTTTGTAAGTACTTTTGCCAAATCATTTCGAGCATCGCGTCAGTTTGCGTCGAATTATTTAAACGTAAATAGAAAACAGACAAAATTTTGAATGCGCGAACAATTGGAATCGAAAAATTAGTGCAACGGAATAGAATTCGGTGATGATCTTGAATTTTGAGCAACATTTTCACGTGCAACTTGCTTGAAAATGCAGCGAAATTCCGCGTAAATATGATAAAAGTTTATTTTTTCATTTTTCATGAGAGTTTACATTCCGAAAGTACAAATTCACCAAAATTCAAGGTCGTCCCTCGATTTTGTTCTGTAACGGTAATTTGTTCATTTTTATCCTCTCTGCGTATGCCACAAACACTGAAGCAATTTTTCTTGTGATTTGCAATTGTTACCAAAACCGTAGGCAGCTAATTTAATGCTCTTTCTACTTACTCAGCCGTATGACGAAGAAGATTTCGCGAAGGAAACTGGAAATGGCGAAGCAGAATCAATGGCAACGGGACGGATGTCAGCACGAGTTTACGGTTCATATTTCCGTGCCGGAGGTGGAGTTTTTCTCTTGACGTTATTGGTATTGAATATGATTCTTGCCCAAATATCAACGAGCGGTGCAGATTACTGGCTGAGTTATTGGACCAACTTGGAAGCCGTTAGAACGAGCCTGCACGATCCTAACATGAAAGTTTCTCCCAAGCAATATCAATCGGTTGTCAACGATACAATTTTCTCGTATTTTGATCTCCTCGACGACGATGGTCTGCTGCCCACTTACTCGGCGATTTACATCTACACTTTCTGCATTCTTGCCTGTATCGTTTTGACCCTCACCCGGAGCTTTCTCTTCATGAAAATTTGCATGGATGCTGGACGTTCTCTTCACAACACTATGTTCGCGAATATCCTTCAGGCCACCATGAGATTCTTCAATGCAAATCCATCTGGTAAGTCTGTCATCAGAAAATACGAATATTTAAAAAAGTTGCTCGCTTCGAGTTTCTTTACAGAGAATTTTACAAATTCGACTTTGTCCCAAAACCTTCACAACATGATCGAAGAAGTCTTCAATTTTTATCAAAAACCTTTCGATCGGATGCGAGAAACATTTCATGCTTATAGAGTTTACGTTAAAAACAAAATATTGTAGCGGTCTGGGGTGCAACGTGCGAAACCCTCGGAAATCTGTCCAAAGAGATTTTGGACGCTCCGAATAGTTTATAGCTCTTCGGAACGAATTACAATCATGATGGTTTCCTTTTGATCAGACGAATTGTCCATACAGGAAGAATCCTCAACCGATTTTCAAAGGACATTGGTGCAATGGACGAATTATTGCCAAAGGCCTTGCTCGAGGCAATTCAAATATTTTTCGTGATGATAGGCATTCTTGTGATGGTAGCGATCGTCAATCACTGGATGATTGTGCCCATGCTGATAATCGCAATTGTTTTTTACTTCACGAGACTTTATTATCTCAATACGGCACAGGATATCAAACGTCTCGAGGGTATAGGTGAGTATTTCAAGAAATAAGTCATTGTCATCCGAGAGTTCTTGATGAGTTAGTAATTAAAAGTTTGTAACGCCGAGCCATTAAGAAATGGCTCTCAGCAATTGCTTATCGAATTTCGAGACGTGAAACATGCACCGAATTCTATTGATTGACATTTTCTGTTTTTCCATCCAAAAATGGCTCCGAAAATGGTTTTTCATCGTAAAATCGTTAATTCTGTATGGCAGCTAAGAGTCCAGTATTTTCTCACGTGAGTGCAACTCTGAATGGAATAACGACGATAAGAAGCAGTGGAAAAGATATTCAAGCTGTACTGCGAAAGGAGTTTGATCGATGTCAGGATGTTCATTCAGGAGCATGGTATTTGTACATCGCTACGTCCTGTTGCTTCGGTTTAGCTTTGGACCTCGTTTCTTGTCTGTTCGTCACGTGCGTCTGTTACTCGTTTATCCTCATTGATCCTGGTTCGTAAAGAGAAATTACCGTAGCGAAATAATGATCGAGAGAAGGAGACGAAATTTTTCACTTTTATCATTCAACAGGTGAAACTTTCAGTGGCTACGTTGGTCTCGCTATTACACAGTCATTGATTCTCACCGGAATGCTTCAGTATGGCATTAAACAATCCACCGAAGTCCAGTCGCAGATGACTTCCGTTGAAAGGGTTTTACAGTACACCGATTTACCGAAGGAAGGACCAATGACCTCGAACCATCCTCCGCCACCAACGTGGCCTCATAATGGACGAATCGAAATGAAACATCTTTTCTTGAAGTACAATCCTGAAGATTCACCGGTCCTGAAGGTACTTTCGAAAATCCACCTACGAAAGCAAATAATTTGTCAAAATAATACGGAGAGGTCAACAACAATTATTATGCAGAAATAATTCCAGTCACTGGAGTTTGTTTTTCGCGTATTTCCCATTTAAAAAATTCTAGAACCGATTTGCACGCTTAATCGACTAGCAAGATCCAGCTGCATTTTGAAATTTTCCAAAAAAGGTTGTCAACGCTCCAACTTCCGCAAATTTTAAGATTTGTTACTAATTTTCCTTTACAAATAGAGTTTCATAATAGAAAAGTTGGTATTGAATTTGGGGATTTTTCGAATTGAACGAAAATCTGAGTTTTTCGAAAAATTGTTGCTTGAATTTTTTCAAATTTTGTAAGATGTTGTGTCTGTACTTTCTCTTAACTTTATAGAAAAGTTGGCGAAATTTTCAGTGATCGTGCAGTTTGTACTTGAATTGACAGCGATCTGGTTTTCTACAAAAATCATAAATTGTTCAAATGGATACATTTTTTCAGTATAAAAGAAAAAAATCGGACTGACCCCATTTTTACGAAACGATTCATCAAAATGTGATTCGTTGAATTTCTGATTTTTGTCATTTGTTTAGGATTTGAACGTGGTTATAGAACCGGGCTGGAAAGTCGGGGTCATTGGGAGAACGGGAGCCGGAAAATCTTCCCTCATATCAGCTTTGTTCCGACTGGTCACGGATGGTGTAGAAGGAGAGATAATTATCGACGAGCGTGACACGGCCAGCGTTGGTCTCCAAGAATTGCGTTCCTCCATCTCGATAATCCCACAGGAGCCGGTACTTTTCTCAGAAAGTTTACGTTACAATCTCGATCCATTTGGCCAGTATCCAGACTCGGCGCTGTGGGACGCATTGCGTGAGGTCGAGCTCGGCGACGCTGCTCTGGACCAGAAGGTCACCGAAGGTGGAACAAACTTCAGCGTCGGACAAAGACAGCTTATTTGTCTGGCTCGTGCTATTTTGCGAAACAATAAAATTCTTGTCCTCGACGAAGCTACAGCCAATATTGATGCTCGGTAAAAATTATTCTTTTTGCACTATTTCGTAGAGAAATCTTGAAATTTCAATGAGTAAACAATTCCAGTGAACCCACAGGAAGTCTCGATGCAAAAACCTAATCGATTATTCAGCTCTCTCTATTTATTTTTATGAAAGTGAGACAAAACTTTCGTGCACCATTTCGAATTACAATTTGATTCGAAATTACGTGAATTTCCCATCCTTTTATATTATGTAGAATTTTTTTAATCCGTTGAGCTAAAAATCAAGTAATTGACGAGTGATTCGAACGAAAATAGGTTTTTGGAAGTTTGGCTTGAAAATGAGGCGCAGTATTCATTTTAAGTCTAAATTTTTACGAGTTTCGAACGACGCTTGATTTTTTTCGTGTTATTTATATTTTTACCTCTGGATTATTGATTTTTTTTCCATTGCAGAACGGACTCGTTTATACAGCAAACGATAAGATCAAAATTCGCGGAATGCACGGTTGTCACGATCGCTCATCGACTCAACACGATAATCGACAGTGACCGCGTAATCGTGATGGGTGATGGTAAAATAGTGGTAAGTTGAACTTTTCTTTCGGAATGAAGTTTAAGGATGTTAATTAATAATAAACTGTTTTTTTTTCATTCGGCAGGAATTTGGATCACCGCATGAGCTTCTTTTTGTCAAACAAAATTCACAATTTCTACAAATGATTCAGCAAACGGGGGAAGCAATGACGAAGAGCCTGATGAAGATCGTCGAGAACTTACACCAGCGAAATAATTCTGAAATTCAAGTGTCCTCTCTATGAATGCGAATGTAAATCTGAAATTTTGAAATGTGCCAAAATTTCAAGGGATTTGATGCTTTTCACGAATTCTGCATGATGAAAATGCTCAGCTGCACTTTTCGATCGTTCGGAACGTTACGAAGGGACACCCTCCGCTTTGCTCAGCCTCTAACATCGATAGGTCGACAATTAAGTTGTACAAAATGTATTTATTGTACTATACTTATGTCTACAAACTTACATATGAAATTTCTTTTACCTATACCGAAGGAACGTGAAAGTTCAGCTCTTGTCCAAGCCGACTCCCATAATTTATATCTTTGTTAGTTTTTACAGTTAATCATTTTAGATCATAAAAAGGTGTGCTCGTCCACCGGACTCAGTGACCTTTCGACGCTTTGTTGTTGAGTTACGAATATGCTTTGTGGCTTCACCGTTGAGTTTGCCTATCGAGAGAAAAAGGAGAAAAAACTTAGTGAGTCGGAAGCAGTAGATTGTGGAAACGATTCGCAAGGAATTGTAAAATACGTTGAGATCGAAACGAAGTTGAAAAGAAACAGTTCGACGCCATACTTCGCGTCGAATTAGTGAAAAACTCAATTTTATGACAAAGAAATATTGATTTCAAATAAATTCGTACAAGGTGAATCTCGCAAGGAAATGTAAACTGGAAAAATGGTGGAATAAGCAGTAAATTGAGGAAACGATTCGCAAGGAATTGTAAAATACGTTGAGTTCGAATCAAAGTTGAAAAGAAACAGTTCGACGCCATACTTCGCGTCGAGTAAGTGAAAAACCCATTTTTCTGACAAAGAAATATTGATTTCAAATAAATTCGTACAAGGTGAATCTCGCAAGGAAATGTAAACCGGAAAAATGGTTGAATAAAGATTTTCCTACGACAATTAAAAAAATTTAGTCGATTTACCTGAGACACGATCGTTGTGTTCGTGTGAGTGTTGTTGGCGACGCAAACGACGACTCTTTTTGGAATTGCAGTAGTCTGTTGTTGCGCGATATGCGGTTTTGGTTGTTGGACAGCAGCCGCTTGAGCGACTTTGATTTGTTGTTGCGGTTGGGGATTGGTCGGAGTCGGCAAATTCTGCGTTTGTGGCGGTTGTATCGTGTTGTTCGATATTCCTGAGCCCGTTGGAGTTTGCGAACGAGATTGTAGGATCACAAACTTCTGACCGCCTGCTGTTGGCGTCACCGCAGTATTTCTGCCCGTGCCAAGCATTATGGGCCGCCCGGCGTGTTGTTGCGACGGGCTTGGCGTTGAAACTGCAATGTTATCTAATCAGAAAGTCTTAGTAAACAAGTTCTGGTCCCTCGCGAGACTCATTAATAACAGACTCGATTTATTTCAATAAAAGTTTGTAAAAACGATTTCTAGTTTTTGGAAACTCGCAAGACCTGACAATTCCCAAGTGCCGAACATGAGAAACAAAAGTTTTTAATATTATTTACAACTTTAAATTTTTAATTCAATAATTTTATTAATATTTCGATATTTTTTAAATTATTTCATTATTTTCAAGGACACAAGTATTTATGTAATTAGAAAAATAACTTTAGAATTTTTAGAGATTTGGAGACAGTTCAAATGTTTGATTTGCGACGAATTTGTAAAATTGTTTCTCACCAGCTTGAACGATACTTTTGGCAGTTGTAGTCGTCGGACCTTGTTGACTCGTTGTCAAAGTCGTCGTGGTCGACGGTGTCGTTGTCAATGCAGTTGGCTGCGTGCGAGCTTTAGCAACTGCTGTACAAAGCATCGGTCCTATATATCCGTATTCCTGTTTGTACTCTTCTACGAAGTCCGGTGGTGATCGTATCGTTCGCAACACCGGAGCAACGCATTTCTGAAATAATCCCGAGAAATTAGAACGTTGAAACGAACTTGCGATTATCTCGTTAAAATTTTCTCGTTCAATCAAGTCGAGCCTCGAGTGCGTACCAGTAAAAGATTTCTAATGTGTCCCGCGGCGTTTTTATCCGCATTCGAGAGCGTGGCACCCTCGATAGAGCCTTCCATTCGCTCGGAAATAACTTTGATTTTCGGTATGACCAAAGCTTTGATAACTTCGGGGCCAAGTTCGCACAAACCAGCGATCGCTCCATACAGCGAGGCCGGAGGTGCCTGTAATTGAAAACGGAATCGAGTCACAACGAGCCTCAAAATACGCAGCTATTCAATTTAGAAAATACTTACTTGGCTATTTTTCGCTAGAGCTTGACTGTACATTCGAGTCACTCTGGTTTGCACGTTATTCGTGGATGTGTTGAAATTGCGGCAAATTTGGCCCATCAGTCGCGAGGCGAAATCACGAAGGGCCCAGTGGTTATCGAGCTCGGGTCTCATGCACAATTGTCGTGACACTATACACGTTGCTACGGACGGTATGAGCTCGTGAAGCTGTTGAAAAATATTATTCGTGGCTAAATCAAAAAGGAAAAGCTCTGGAGACCCTGGAAACCTCGACCGAAGATTTTTGCGAAAGTTTCTTTACGAAACGGTGATTTTTTCGGTTGTGGAATGCGAGAGAGTTAACTAGAAAGTAGATTAACCCCAGAACGGTGACCTTATCCATTTTTTACCTATTCCGGTATTCCGGTTTCGAAAAATTCATATCTCCGGTTAAATTTAACGAAAAAGCTTCACCTTGGGCTCATCATTTTCGTTTTTTAATGAAGGATCACGTGAGCCAGGGGCAATTTTGCTTCAAGTAAAAAAATCAGTAAAAAATGCGGTAAAACGTTTAAAAACCGAAGAAAGAAGGGAGAAAGGGCGCAGGATTTAAAGTCGCCTGTGGTCGTTTTTGACCCCAGGTTACCGTTCTAGAGTTGATCAAATGTTACAAAAGTGTAAATGAAACTCACATATTTCTCCAAATAAAGGCTGGGATTATCGAGCAGAGCCTTGACCATTCTCATAAGATAAATAAGAAGAGCAAGATTGTTTTGTACAACGTTAACGCGAACTCCTTCAGCGATGAATGTACACATTCTCGCGAGCATTTCGTGCAAACCGGGATCAGCCGAGAGGGACTGCAAGGCCTCGGCACGTCGAGCTTCGTCGGCGCCTACACAAGCTTCCGTTATTTCCTTATAGTACAACTGTTGTTCGACGCTCAATTCGTGGGTCGCCAATTGTTTAACATGGACAGTCTCAACGTTGCGAAGTTTTTGACTCTTTCCTCCACCCCCTGGCTTGCCAACACCCATATTCTGATTCTTTGCGGAAAGTTTTGTCGTGGGATCGACGCTTTCCAATTTTTGTGCATCTGGAAGGGACAAACATGAGAATTTGAATGGAAAATGAAAAATCAACCAACACTCGGAGAATCGATTCATTTTCATATTCTCTTACCTTTTGACACTGGAGGGGGATTCTCCGGAATCGTTGGCTGGACTCCGTCTATGCAAAGCCAGTGAGCTCTCAGAGTAATCTCCAGTGGCAATTTTGGACAATTCGGACCACCGGCCATTGACAACATCTCATTGAGATCAATCTCTTTCTCTTCGACAAAGTGCAATTCTCTACCGCCTCCCGAAGCAAAGCGGAAAGGTATATGATCCTTTGAGAAAAAGCCGTACGTAGGCTCTATGTTTTTTATCTTGAGGGCATGATCAATGTCGTGAGTCGTCATACGTTGACGCTTACCATGCCGCATGAACTTTGCAGCATCCTGCAAACAACAACAATTGATTGTTGTGTCATCTTATTTTTTCATAAGACTAGAGTCTTTTAGGAAAATTGGGGACGATTCCGGAAATTTTCAAAATTATGTATAGCATTCGCTTCGTTGCGTCCGAACAGAGTAAACTTCGGTATCGTATTTTGTTTATCAGTACAATTTGGTACGAAAGATTTGAAAATATTGACCTAACCTCACTTTTCGGTCGTTTGTCTTTTGGTTCGTGCTATTAATTAAATGAGCTATATATAGTTTCGTATCATTGAAACGTTCGCAATGCTGGGTGGGAGAAAATAAAGGAAAAGCATTATCGCGTTGAAAGAAATCGTTACTGTGAAGATAACAAACCGTTGGCTGGTCAATACTTTTGCAACGGTCTGAAAACCATAAAACGTGGAGGGAAAAGGGGGATAGAGGGAGTTGAATAGCAAACGATATACACTTTGTACGTAGGAATGAGAAATTATTGTCCAAATGGTGATAAACCTGTCGGTTCGAAATAATAAACGAACCTGGATTATTTCCTTGAGCCTGTAACTCACATCTTCGGCAAGATCCTTAGCAGCCTCGTCCGGCAAATTACCAACGCCAATACTCTCAGCAATAACTTTCATAGACTCCTGGGACAGAGTCGTCCCGTAAATAGAATCACCGTCATTCATATTGTATGCACTATTGCTGTTGCAACCCATATGTCACGAAAAATTTCACTCCGCAACTCACTTTTGCACCGACATTTGTTACTATTGCATCTATCGGTATTTTATTCTACCGGAATATCGGTTTATAACCGACCGACCGATCCGATAACCTCAATATTTTTGAAGAGCCATAGCCGCCATCTCGAAAAAGCCCCGCCATATCAGACGTTCCGCATAGACTGAAGTCAATCGACGATGCAGTTCCACTTTTCACCGCTACCTGACTCCTGGCTTATCATCAGTTTCGAAACTATCTTCACACTAAACTAAGATGTCAGTTGTGAAGAGAAAATCACAAAAAATGTTTTCAATTCTGTTCACCGCCGTTTCATAACTTTTTTATCCAGTCATGTCAAACTAGTTGAAAATAATTATGGCTACTAAAATTCTGGGCGATATTCACAGAGATTTAAAATTGCTCATTACAAATATTACGGGTTTCGAGGTTCGTAAAAGTTAAAGAACCTTACACGATCTTAAGCAACAATCCAAAGTACCTGACAACCGAGTTTCATTTTGTTTATTTCTGTTTATTCAAATATTTCTCGATAAATCAACTTAGATTTATGGTCAACCGGAAATATCTCTCCGAATCTTCAAATTTTATTGGAAATAATGATCCTCTCCCATTGCTTGCTATAGCAGCTACGAATACAAATATTTGTTTACAAAATCTTTCTCGTCAAGTTTTTTTGGAATCTGAGGTTTTTCGAAGTTTTCCTGTTTCATGAATTTCCACGGAATTGATCGAACCTCGAATAATAACATTTCTTCTTTTTTTACCAATGAAGGAAACGGACGAGGGTTTTCGTATATGCGAGCGATTTGTACTGTCGAATATAAAACATCATCGGTATCTTTCTGTCAATGGTCCAGAGACCAAACGCACCCTCGAGGACGTCAGCAAAAAATTATCCATCCATGGAAAGTACAAAGTAGCAAAAAAGTTGGACGAACTAGTCGATTCCTTTCTAACGAATTTTGACTTTGAGGCTCATCCGCAATACGATCTGCAATGGTCGCTGTTGTGTTTACTGTTGAATTTATCGAGCGAAACAAACAAATCGGACTTGAACTGTCTCAAGGCATCCAAAGGCGATCCTGCTCTGAACTTGAGTCTTGCAAAGGAAATTGAAGTCCCAGAGGAAATCGACTGGGGCCAGTACCTGAAAGAGGGTCAAAAAGAATTTTTCGATCATTATCATAGCAGCAGCGAAAGCGTGAGCTCAATTTCGTACAAAACTCAAAATTGAAGGACTTTTGTTTCTGCCAAGCCACTTTTACATTCGCCCGAATTTTCAGGAATGGTCGGATCAGGATGACCAAGAAGGAACGGACGAAAGCGAAGAAGAAAAAACGTCGTCAGACTCGACATCTTTGACGAGCTTGCTGCCTGTCAAAAAAACACAAAGCACTTTGGACAAGCTGTCAGAATACGTAGCCGAGGAAGTAAACTCTCGAAACTGGCTGGAAAACAATGTACAAAACTCGTGGTGGAAGGATTTACAATGGCATTGTTGCGATGCCGATAGCCAATTCTTAGCTGCTCATCTGTGTGAATTGTGGTAAGATAATATTTTGAAATTCCTGACGATTCACACCTCCGAAAAAGTCAAGGAGAATAAAATTCGGACATTAACGTTTTTTTTCGAAAATGAATGATTTGTTATCGGGACAGGAACAGAAGCAGACTCAGTACGGAATTCACAGGCACTCTCACGGAATACCAAGCAAGCCGAGAAATCCTTTGGATGTTTCACGTGCCATCGCAGATGGTTGTTTTCCAAGAGAGTCCTGAAAAACATTTCAACGTTTGCAGGAATGTCTCCATACCGAGTCTCACACCTGTGAGTACTATTCCTCAAACTTTCCTTCGTACTGAATCCGATAAAATGTCGTAAATTCTGTTGAAAAAGAATTTTACTTCAAGACTCAATATTTTTTCACTGTAGAACGCGTTTAGCAGCATTCTCTCGCAGTATTGCGGGTACTACAAGATGATAAACGAGATCGATAATTTTGGAAAAGAATTGTATCAACGACACGATATGTCGAGCTCCGATAAGTTGCCTCCTCTCACATATGAAGAATATTACGCCGCCGTTTCGGAGCATCTTGTCGAAATGAGAGTCCAATTACTAGAGATCGAGAAAAAAATTATGAAACAGGGTAATCAATGGGCATTCCATGCATCTCTCTTAATTTCGCATTTTTTTGAATTTTTAAAATGAGAAATGAGAAAAATGTGGTGATTTTCTTTGTCCAAATACACAGACAAGTGCCATACCTTTCTCACACTTTCGAGAGACTTGGAAAAATACATGAAGAGCGTAAAAATGATCTACGAAATACACAAATCGGTGATAACCGATTGGAAAGAGATACCGAACTGGAAATGCACGACAAAGTTGCTTTCCGGACTTTATCGACAAGTGCAAAATTCCAGTAGTCGAGAACGAACGAATCTCTGTGCTAGTCTGTATTTGTCAAGCTTGACGGTTTATTTGAACATCATAGCGACTTGGCTCAGCGAGGGTCGACTCGAGGATTGGAGATCGGAGTTTCTCATAGCGAGGTGAATGTATTTCCGTTTCGATAATTCCCTGTCCGATTCGATTTTCCCGGCGAATTCGTGAGAATGTCAAAAAATCATGACGTAATCAGATTTTTGCTGCCACAGCATTTGACTATGTTTTCAATGAAACTTCACAGAACGACCGAAGTCACGTACCAATTTGGAATATCAGAACCTATCGATACGACGGACAATTACGAGAAAGGCGAATGCTTCACGATCCGCGAATTGGACGACGTTTGCTTAGAGGATCCCGTGATAAATCTTCTGTGTCGCAAAGTTAAATACATGGGAAGAAGTATCGATTTGCTGGTGACACTGGAACGCATGACCGACATGTGGAAAATGAACGCCGGACGTGATTGTGAGTTATTCATTAACAACAAAGTTCGAAAAATTCAAATTTTCTCAACAGCCGTCGAAACCGAATTTTTGTTTTTCATTTTTCACCCATTAAAAAAAAAGAAACGATATTAATGAGTGTCTTATTAATTGCTTGATTAATGATGGAAAATATTGAACGCAGCCTTGAGGATATCGTTGAACGACGAGTTCCTTAATGAGGTAACCGAAGAATTTTCAAAGTACAATATCCCGGAGTCTTCGGACACGACAGACGCGCTTGTAGCGATTGAATCAGAGGCGTCGATGCGAGAGATTGACATCGACATCGACGACAACATAACGCAACAAATGTTAAAAATGGATAATCCATTTTTGATGAAAGCGTTCGAGTATTATTTGCCCGTGGAACTGTATCCTCAGAACGACACCGTAGACGCCCGGGATCAAGATGAAGTTCGAACTATCGGATGGGGTCGAAGTATTTTTCAGACGCTTGAAAAAATTTCACCAACGGCTGTTTTACCCTTTCGGAAGGTCCTCGAAAATACTCTGGAAAAGGTTCTTGAACAACGTTACAGCTGTGCCAGCAAATCGGTCAAAGACATTTTAGTCAACGAGTACAAACTCGAGGCTCACCTCAAGCTCATGAGATCCGTTTATATGATGGAACGAGGTCACGTCATGACGCAGTTTTACAGTCTCATGTTTAGCGAGGTAAAAACTTTTCATCAAACTTTTTACATCCTTGAAAAAAAGATACTGCAGTTGAATTCGTAGCTGATTTTGAAAAACTTTGAACGACAGATCGAGACGTCGTCAACGTGGAACAACGCGTACTCGTTAACGTGCATTTTGCAGGAAGTATTGTCACAAGAATGGCCAGACGCGAGTGCCCGGTGGTCAATCAATGTCGAGGGAATCCGAACGCACCAGGTTTTGCAAGCAGCTGATCGTATAACTCTTAATTACTCGATCGGTTGGCCAGTGAATATGGTTCTGAACGAAGATTCTCTCTCGAAATACAACGCAGTATTTCGTTTTCAATTAAAATTGAAATGGGCTCTGTGGACATTGAACAATCTGCGGTTTGGTGATCTCGAGGAAAACGACCCGACAGCGATGAAGGACAAGATACAACATTTTTACGCAAGGAGACTAGAGAGCCTGAGGTTTTGGCTCATGCACGCGATCGGCTCGATTCACGCTTATCTGGCTGGTCAAGTTCTCCAGAATTTTGGTATTGCTCTCGAAAAAGTATTGGCACAGACTGACAATTTGGATACAATCATAACAGGTAAATCGAATTTTGAATTTCACTAAAAAACCCCACGAATAACCACGACTTTTGCTGCTTGGCAAAACTTTTAGTGCACAACGAATACTTGGAACAAGTTTATGAACATTGCCTACAAACCAGTGAATACGAAAGCTTGATGGTGACGATTCACAACGTACGTATTTCTTTCGTTTCCGTGAAAAAAAATTGTTCGAATCTTCTCAAATACCAACATTTTCGCGCAAATGATGAAAATTCGAATTTTTTTTCACGAGTTTCGTTTCCACTGAATTTATTTAGTTATCTGGCAATTTTTTTACGGATTCAGTTGCTCAGTATGTGCGTTCACGTACGTGACCGATGGAAACGCGGTGCGTCAGCCCTGGTAGCGAAAGATCTCGATCTGATGGAAAAGAGTTACACCAAATATCACAGTTACATTGCGCTGGCTCTGCACAACGCTGTACAAAATAAGGACGCGGATTACTGTAAGTCCGACATTATGGTGACGATCAAGAGTTTACACGAAATATTTCAATCCAATGTACCCATTTTCGGTGCGACATCCCAACGATGATCAAATCATTTTAATCGATCCCTCAAACATCCCGAAAACATTCGGTTCCCCATTAATTCGTAGCATCGCAACTCTGAATAATTTTTTTACCATTCTTGAATAACTCCACGTTAAAATATCCCGAGAAAAGGATTTTTGACTTCAACAGTAACATTTATAAAAGAAATCAATATGAATGAACAAATTTCCTCATGGGGTCTTTGCAGAATAGTCATTTTCACGAATATGATTTTATTTCACCAAAGAGTTATTTGAGAATCGATAAATTTTACACAGAGTTTTAATATTACCGGAAAATGCATGATTCGCTGAATAATCTAGAGCATTGCAAAAACACATACGTTTTTTTTTATTTTTTGTTTACAGTGACTGGCTTGAGATCCGCTTTTAACTGCAGTATGCCGTGCACCTAACTCTCATCGATTAATTACAATAGACATTTGTAAATAATACCAGATCAGTGTAAAGATAAAAAATGAAAATCGAAAAGTCACAAAACTCGCGAAAATGCCTCCTTCGTAGAATAAATCGAATAAGTCGTACGATGTTAATAAAGAAATCGTTTTTAGTAATCCACAGTCTGATTTTCTATTTATTCACATACTCTCCTTCCCTTCGGAATCATTTTGCAGACCGATTGACTCCGGCTGCTCGTGGCGAAAGCGAAATTACTGAACATTTCGAAAAAATCAATGAAAATTTCATCACCGATTTGAGCCGTGGTATTATGACGGAAGTCGCACATCAGAGCTTACCCCCTTCCGGAATTCCCATTCCTGTTCCCAGCCTCGTACAGAAAAGAAGTAATTGCTGGTTCGACAATGGGTACGAATATCGAACCCTTCATCACTCGAGCCTCAATACATTCTTCACTTTGTGGAAATAAAACTGTTTTCAAAAGCTTTTCGTTGCTATTTTTCGAAATTTACGGGAATCGAATCAATTTTTCACGAATAATTGCTCATGAAATTCTGTTGTTTCGAATAATCGATGTTGAGCGTTGGAAATTGATTGACAAAATGATAACGATTGAAATAACTTTGTAGAAATAAAACATTTTTTGAAACCTTTTCGTTGCAATTTTTGGAAACTTACGGGGATCGAATCAATTTTCACGAAAAATGTCTCATGAAATTCTGTTGCTCCAAATATTCGATGTTGAGCGTTGAAAATTCATTGCCAGAACGATAACGATTGAAACAACAAAATTCGTTGAAAATTATCCTGAATACAAACTCCTAAAAGGAACGTACGAGATGACAAATTGAACCAGAATACTCTGGAGGTTGCTTAAAACGTTTATTCGATATTTATATTAAAAAAAAAAAATATTCACGTAGAAAACGGTCATGAGTAGGAAGGAAATGATCAAGCGAAACTCTCGAGAAACTTCAGCTTTCCATATATATATTTCTCACTTGCGTATCATACATTTTCGAAAATTTAAAAAATGTGCTTACAAAAGTTCAACATCGATTGTTCGGAAAAAAAAGTCAAACATGAAAAATTGGATTTCGCAAAAAACAGAAAAAAACGATGATTTATTTTCTTCGTGGCAACAATGCTGCAAAGTACGAAAACTCGCCCTGCTCGTAATCGCTTTTTCCGGCAGACATTTTCTCATTGATAATGAATTCTGATGTGCCAAGAAACAAAGTAAATTCATTTTTTCCGACTACTTGAAAAAAATATTTCTACTAATATAATATTCTTCGTTTTATTCTTTTTGGACTCGTGAATTTTGCAGCGAATTGCCAGAATACGTGTCGCTGAATCAATATGACCAAACGTTTTCCTACATACGTTGGTATCATTACGAGGAACATTTTCTCGCTATGAATTGTTTGTCGTACGATCTGAGCCTCGAACTAGCTGAATTTATAAGCGAGCATGATGATTATGAGTCTGAGAACAAATGAGTCAGTAAGCAAGTTATCAAGGACGAACATGCAATTCGCAACATATAAATCTGTTTTTTTACACACACAAAGTTCTAGTAATGCCAGAAATTATATTGAATATCATTACGTTTAATAATTATTTGCTTCTGCACCATTTACAGCAACCTGTCGAAATCTAATTAATTCCTTTTCTTCCGAGTCGGCGATGATTTTAACTGAGATTGCGAATAACTGAATAAAGTCAGAATGGACAAAGAGAGAGTGAGAGCGAGAAATAAAATTGATGGCATGGTCGATTGTACGCGAATAATGAGGAAATGGGTAAAGTTTAATTTCTAAATTGCATTTAAAAACTAAAAATTGTATTTAACTGTCTTATTGCTTTTTTTCAGTACGATTCCTACCTTATCAATTTACTGAGAATATCAACAGCGAAGAAATTAACGATCAAGAAAGAAAGAAAAAACTGTGTCGAGATTCATCGCAGTGAATTTTTCATTCGATCGAATTTGAACTGCAATGGAAAAAGAAAATGTCGATTAGTTTTGTCGATAACTGTTGACCGGATGAATGATTTTTCGAGCTTTCTCTCACGTCTCTTGAAGCTCAGAATCTGTTGGTATTAACAACGTTTAAGCTCATAATTGCAAGTTTATATACACTTATTGATTAGCGCCGAAGATTTTTTTTCTCTTCTACAAAAGCTTCTCATTCGTCGATAACACGAATTTTATTTTATTTAAAAATGGCACCGAGTTTGAGAGTTTTCTTTGTTTCATTCTTCGCTTTTCTTTTTCATGCTCTTCGTGTTATTTTTTATGTTCCCACGGAACAAATGTGAAGCATCTCAATCGCTGTAAATGCAACGATGGGGGTTGTACAAATATACAGAGAATTGTACATTTCCGTTGAATATTCTAATCGCTCGTTCACGTTGATTAACTTTGGGCAAGAACGACCGTGCCGTTCTGACCAATTGCTCCGGCTTGAGTCGCCGGTGCAGTCGTTGTTTCGTTTACGCTTGCCGGCGAGGACGAATGATTGTTCACGCTCGCTGCAGCCAACGCTTTGTTTCGTAATTCAAAAACTTGCTGTATCGCTTTGCGGAAGCAAAGAAAGTTGTAATCGATCACTCCTGCGGAATAAACGAGCGTGTCATTCCGAGTGAAAACTCATGTATCGAATATTCATTTCTATGCTGGTGCTTGAGCAGTTGTGGAATTTTTTTTTTTTAAACTGCATGGAAATAAACCCGAGGCGATCGTTGATGCAACGATCGCCTCGTAGGGTAGGCGCGAAATTGACTTTTTTAAATTGCATTAACACTTCAACTGACCTTGTCTGTCGAAGTTATCCTCGCGGAGGATGCAAACCAGGGCCAGGAATTTGTTGACTTCGCGTAAGTAAAGTATCGTACCGTTATTAAGTTTTATGAGACTCGAGCTCTGATTGTCGAATGCCGCGGCTTCCAAATCCTCTCTGAGCCTGAAAATCGGATAATAATATTTGTGATTATTGTCATGACAGTTTTTTCCGTATGGAATGTGAGGATCGGACTTATTGTCCTGATAACTACCCGTAAATGCAGGACACATCGATAACGACGTCGATCATGTCGCAACAGAGCTCGTAGCTTTGCATATCGACTGGCGAACTGTCAGTCGCGATGTATATTTTTGAAACAACGTCGAACAAGAAAGCTTTCTCGATCGCCGAATTCTGACAAAAATATAAAAACAGTAACGATTAATGAGAAAGCGTAGGTGTGAATTTAAATCATTCCATGCCCCGTAAACAATTACCACGATGAGGAAATATTTTGAGCAAAAAATGTCGATCTTACCGATATAAGAATATTCAAAAGATTCTCCAATGTTGGCAATTGGGGAATCAACTTTTGAACAACTTTACTAAAGGCCTCGAAAATGCTGTGGTCGTAAATGGACGTAAGGTGGAAGCTCAGGTGTATCTGATCATATCCTGGAATAAATGGTCACCGTTATTTTCGATCGAGTGATAGAAAAATTCAACTTAGCCATTTACTTGTGTTTTAACCCTTCGAGTGCATACTGGGTCGTTTTGACCCCAACAGTGTTTGGCATTCAATGGCAACGAACGTTTTGGCATTTAATTTTCGTTTTCGTCAATAAATAAATTTACAGCCAAAAAATATTGAATATTTGGTACAAAAAAAAAGTCTCTACCACAAAAAATGCACATTTACCGGAATACAACCATTTGAAAAACGCCTCGGGTCAAATTGACCCAATATTATGGGAGGTGTGCGCTCGAAGGATTAAATAAAAAATTGCATCCATGAATTTATTTGTTTTTCAATATATTGTTGTGGATTTTAAAAAATTGTAAGATGAGAAATCAGTTGTACGATAAATACCAGAATCTCCCAAATCATCATTAGCTCTTGTATGGATATCTCTTTGAGTCTCCATTTTGTGATCGTCCGACAATCCGTCGACTTTGTGAATAAAAACTTCGAATTTAATGGCTTGATTGACTTTGTAAGCTTTGGTAACAGTGAGATGAAGTTTATTCAGTGCCTCCATGTAATCATCCTGTGCGTCGATTACAAAGACAAGAGCTCCGCATCCGCCAAAAATCATATCGCTGTCAAAAGTCGGATCAAAAAAGTCAATCTGTCCTGGGAAATCCCATATTTGGAATTGAACGAAACTGGAATTGCTGATGTCGTCTTTGATGATTTTATTGGTACTTTCCAGGAACAGCGTTTCGTTTGGAGACATTTTATGGAAAACTACTTTTTGGATGGACGATTTACCGCTCCTGAAATATCAGCCATTAGTTACAAGAGTTTTTTCCATGCCAAAAAATTGCTATCGATTAGCGGTACCTTCTTAAGCCCATTAAAAGAATTCTGGGTTTTTGTTCTCCGGCGAGAAGGGCAGCAGATCCATCTCCTTCGCCATCGAACGGGGTGTAACCAAAATCCTGAGGGAATGATCCTACGTTGTAACCCGCCTGATACTGATCCTCATCGTCCTGGCAATGTGCAAATTGATAGAACATTCCAAGGTCCGAATTCGATGAAGTATTATCGAAAAGACAATGCAGTTGTTATCAGCAAACTTACCATGTTTCACGAATTATAAAAACAATTGAGACAACAATCTGTATTCCACGTTGCCACGCACAGAACACGATTTTTAGCGGATTGTTGTAAATGTCGTTTGTAATTTAAACGACGATCGTTCGATTACTCGGAGCTTGATTAACAAAGAAAATTTTTATTTCTCTCTTCTTCGCGATAGTTGTCAGTTTAGAGATCATACTGTGAGAGAAAAACACGACACACACGCATCATTACAAACTGGTTATACTACGCGATATCGCATCATATGACCATATATATGACGATAAGCGTTATCCACAGCTGACCCACCCAATGCACACGATACAGTATTAGAGGGTAATGTGAACTCTAGACTCATATAAACTGCTCTTTTTTTCTTTGTCGTTCTTTTCATTAGAAAGTTATTTTGACAGCTAGTGTCGTCATCCGATTTAGCAGATAAATTGCATGCTTCGTAGCGAGGTTGATGGTCAAATAGCTGTTCATTCGAGTCGCGGCATTTTGGTAATATTACCGCGGTCATTTAACACGCATTTTTGTACTTTGTAAAGAAATGATATCTATAAACTGTCGGGAAATATTTGCGAAAGTAACTAATCAATATTTTCAATAAATTATATTTTCGTCATGATTATTTCGAAAAATCGTGGAACGACTTCGACATTTTTTACCATAAAAAAACCCACGCCATCACTTTTCTTTGCGAACTTCCGAACAACTGACGGTAGTCGCATTGAGAATAAGCCCTAACAAATATTCGCTCGAGTGAGAACGATCGTAAGTTCTACGATCTGTCCATAGAGTTTCTAATCCACGGTCTTACATACAGGTCTTGCAACTCTGGTAGTGGGGGGTGACTCGCTTATTGAAGCTGTTTTTTGAAGTTCGCAGCTTAACCACATACAGCGCTCTAATCGAGTGTCAATTGTTCGGCGCAGGCGCACTGGAACCACGCACTCGACCGACCAAGCCGAAAAAAATGAAAAAAAAAAATTATCGGTTATCCGAAGCTTCAACAAACATTAAAAAAAACACAAAATCGGCAAAACTACTGCACATGGCACAAAACGTCGAAACTTGTCGAAACTGAAATTGTAATATAGCCGATTCTGAGGTTATGTTGACCATGGACACTCGATAGCAGCGCCGCGTATGGCAATAAAAAAAAGTTCGATTTGCTTCAACAGCCGCGTCACTTTGGCTTGCCCCCACTCTCGGGAGTTGCAAGACCTGTATGTAAGACCGTGTTCTAATCCAACGTTCGAACCTGGTTCGAACATCAAGATCGAGCGAGGAACTTCTCATTCCCTGACAGTCGGCAGTCCTGTTAGGAACAGTGACACTTTGACCATTTTGCTTGAAACTAATAACCTCTAAATTCACCGGTTAACAAAAATGTCGAGTCCCACATATAAAAAGGTGACACATTGCATTTTCGACATGGACGGTCTGCTGCTCGGTAAGATATTCAAACAAGATTCAGTTGTCACGATATCCTTAAGGACCCTGTACCTTTTGACCTTCGCAAATAAATTCGATAACCGTATGATGTAATTCTGCTATATCACTCAGTCATATCGCGTTACAATCAATGATTTCACGGTTATGAGATATAACTGTCTAATTCCAGCGGACGAACGTCCATTATTTTCCAACGAAACTAAAAATGATTTTTCTAAAAAAAAAAAGTCTGATACCATTTGGAACCTCTGGCACTTTAGTCATCACGTGCAAATTTGAATGAGCTCCAACATTCCCGTTTTCTTAATCGATGACAATTGCTTTTGTCTATTGAATTTTTACGTAACACACGTCACAACTTGCACGTGTTTGGAATCCTTTTTTTTCTATTATTAAATACACTGATGACGTATAGCGCGACAATAAATTAATGCAAGTCCAAACTTGTATGTTTCGATCGAAAAAATAAACATGTATATAGTAAATTTGACGATCGGAGGAAAAATGTTCGAAAAACAGGTAATTATCGGATTCTTTTATTTTGCCAACTGATTTTTTGTGAGTTTCAGATAAGTATAAGTGAGATTAGCCGGGGTAATAAATTAGCAAAAAAAACGTGTGTAGGATATAAAAAATATGAGCGCTGTTGACAGATACGGAACGTCTTTACACAACGGCTTATAATCGTGTCGCTAACAAATATGGCAAAACGTTCACATGGGAGATAAAAGGACAAACGATGGGACTACAATCTCACGAGAGTGCAGTTGCCATTGTAAAAGCTTTAGATTTGCCGATACAGCCGCAGGAATTGACGGAGCAACTTTTGCCAATATACGACGAAATATTTCCTCAGGCTTCACTTCTTCCAGGTACACCTTGCCTAAACAATGTTTTTTAAAACTCCTTTTTTTCTTTCTTATCCCAACAGATACTGAGAGCCTTTACAAAAAAATATATCAAAAAATAGTCTCTAAACATGGACATACGTACGGCGGCGATTTGGCTTATCAAGTTCTTGGACGTCCGGAGATAGTAGGCGCCGAACTTGTTATAAATCACTATAAGCTCCCCTTGTCTGTCGAAGAGTTTCAAGACCAGTATCATCAATTGCAGCTCGATATGTTCACTGATGTTAAATACATGCCAGGTCGAGATAACAAACTAAACAACAAAGCAAACAAACAAAAATTCCTTGTTATGCGTATTCTTGGGCTTTTCATCGATTTTTATTTAGAATGCAAATTTTTACATCTAGATGACGTATATTCGCCTTCCATTGCTTCAAAACACTCTGAATGATTTTTTATTTTTTCCATTACTTTTTGTTATTCCGTTTGGTTGCGAAAAAAAAACAGATTCGTGGCTGATACACTGATGCCTGAAAGTTCATGTAGTTTTTCACATTATTCACTTTTTTCAACATTTTTTTTTCCATTTCACATGTGTCAACTGTATGCAGTGTTTCGAGCATAAACATTTTATTTTGTCAATTCTTGATGGACCTTCTCGGTGACTATCTGAAACTATAAGTTTTAAATTTGCCTTGTTCCAAACCAACGGTATTTACTTATTTCTGTCACTATTTAAAAATCCATTTCGAATACTCAAAATTGTATGCAGTAACGACATTTCCATGATTTTATGAATTAGGAAATTTGTGAATAAAAAGAATTTTTCTCGTGCGCTTGCCACGTGTCGATTTTTCCGAAATCAGCAAATAATTGTTGAAACTTTTTTCTCATATCTAAAGAACCTACGACGTTTCTCAATTTCTCTGCTTTTTTTTTTCATCTTCATCACAGTTCCATTGAATTTGATCGAACAAAATTGTGACGCTTCAAACGCTGCATGCTGTATGGTTACATTCTGTGTAAATATAAATAATAATATTACTTGTTTCATGGATTTAAAGAAGGCCAGTTATCGCAGTCATGTTTTATGTGTACATTCTGGTAATTGAGGGACAATTAAGAAAACCAGGTAATATCCTCGAATCAGTTCTAAATTCTCCACTATTTTTTCCCAAATGCGTTGTTGTGACTTCACAGAAACGTGTGAAGAGTATTACTAATTAACGTAATTAAATTGTCACAAACTTGAGATTTTATTGGTAAATAATTGAGCAACGAAAACAAAGTTATTTCCCTGAAATCATTCAATATTTCTATGTTACTTTTCAATTCAATTTCACGGCAATTCATTTTCCTTCGTTGCTTTTTCGACTTTAATAATATTTCGTCGAGATCAAGTCGAAGAGTATGTTTTCTCATTAGAGACTCGGAATGGAGGGAACGATGTGAAGTTGCAAAAAAGTAAAAAACAAAATTGAGCAACTCTGCATTTGTGTAAATGAATTTTGGAAAATTTTCCGCTCATTCGACGGTGACAGCATTTTGGTAGGACGGATAAATGGTTAATGGAAACTAACAATGCCCTTGGATCAAGAGTGGTTCTAACAATGGAACGTAAATAGTGTCTAATGATTTAACGGTTGATCGTGAAATTCGTCCGTATGATTCGTGAGGTCGAATCACGTTTCATAGAATGATCGTTTAATTACGTACGATTGATTATCGTATTGTTTCTAAGTTGAGAACTAATTGAAGGGGAAAATAATAATGATCATATGCAAATCGAATTGGGAGGATTTATGAAAATAATTGGTAATGGAATTGAATTTTGTTAATCTCCGAATCCAATCGTAGTTTGGGGTGATTGATGGTCGTAACGAATTGACCGGATTGTCTCCAAGCCAATGGTGGTTGCAATCACACATAATAATTATTGTTTCATTTATATTTTTTGTACCAAAACTTCATTCTTCATAACTCATCAAAGGTCATGTCTGGTTAAAATTCAAAGAAAGGTATTGATTAAAATTTTTTTTTTCGTTTGAATTCGTTTTCGTGACGAAAAATATACGACAGTTTTTCGGGAACCGCTAGTTTATTCCTTAGACGTCCGGAATTTCTGTGAATGTGTAAAAACTTTTCTACACGAAGCAAATTTTCGAAATATATCTCAGAAAATACGTAAATTTTTTTACATTTAAAAATCGCAGTTTTCGTGGCGAAAAATTCTGAAAAAAATATTTTTTTCACATTCACCAGACATGATCCCTCGATTTCATTGCAAATTGTGCACTAACATCGCATCATCGATAGCATTGCACTCATCGATGTGTAATACTTATTGAAAAGCGAAAAAAAAAAAAAAACAAGATGTTTCGATGTAAAGTGTGAAGGAATGAGCGAGCATGATAGTTACGTATCGATTCCTAAATGACAGGGGCGGAGCGGATATTACGACACTTGAAAGAGAACAACGTACCAATTGCTCTGGCAACGAGTTCGACCGAAAAGAGCTACGAATTGAAAACGCAGAAATCAAAGGACGTTTTCGCTCTGTTTCACCATCGCGTACTCGGTGGATCCGATCCCGAAGTGAAAAAAGGGAAACCGAGCCCGGATATATTTTTGGTCGCGGCTAAACGTTTCCCCGACAATCCGGACCCTTCGACGGTTCGTTAGAGTGACGGAAAAGCAAATAAATAATAAACTGAGGACTCGTTCTTACGACCCAAGAAATTTTCGTTTTTTTTTTTCGTTTGCAGTGTCTGGTCTTTGAGGACGCTCCGAACGGGGTTCAAGCCGCTGTGAACGCAGGGATGCAAGTGGTCATGGTACCGGATGAGAATCTACCAAAAAATTTGACTGAAAAAGCAACTCTAGTCCTCAAGAGCCTCGAGCAATTTGAGCCCGAGAAATTCGGCCTACCAGCCTTCAAAAATTAGCGACTATCAGATCAATTATTATAATATCGAGAAAAAAAAACCAGATTACTAGGAGAAAAGTGAGAGTAAAGGGAAGATGCTGCGAGCAGCATTTACACGTTTCGGTGCCTCGTGACAAAAAAGAGATATATGAAAAAAGGTGCAACCGTAACGATTCAAATCTTTTTTTTCAACAAATGTTTATCCATATATTTTGATAAATAGTTCTAAAAAGTTGTACTATTCTTCTCAAACATTCTATCGTACAGCACCGATGAGACAAATGTATGGTATATCAATAAAATATCCCAAGAAAATGTGATCTAATAGAAAGGTCAATAAAGCAGACAAATACTCGATTCGCTCTTTTTCTACCTATATCTTTATTTTAATTGTTTTCTTAATTTTTCAACACTAGTTTAATTAACATACGTAACAATGGCCAGCTAAACGGAGCATGTGATTCTTTTGGCTTATGGTTTTGACGAGGCAAGCTGTTGAATTTTTCCTACAATGTCCTCCGACTTCAGATTGGCTAGAGGCACGCAGGTTTCTTTGCCAAATTCTGGAAATTTGCAATCCTTGGTTAGTCGATTCGATTATCGTGCAAAATTGAATTTCGTTGAGGTTAATGAAAAAGTTGATCTACGAAAAAAACGGTGCTAATAAATTTTTAAAGAGAAGCAAAAATTCGAGTTTTATTACATTTGGAACGTTTAACCAAATTTCTATAATCGATCTCTACTAAAATCTGACACTCGTGATGTAATATACGCACCATATCGCGCGTAGAGTTTCGGCTCGATGTCCGAACACTCTCTTATCAACACTGGGAACTTTGGATTATTCAATTTTAAAGGGACGTATTGTCGTTCGACGAAATCTCTGAAAGAAACAAAAGAGAGAACTCTTACACTGAATATTTTTGAGTTATCTTCGTGATAACCTCCAAATCGATGGTTCGAGAGTCTTTTTTTTATGGTAATATTTAGAGAAAGTTAAGGAAGAATAATCGAATATTTAATGGATTTTCTTTCAATTACCTAACGCCCTGACTCGACTTTGACGTTTGACACAATAAAATCCTTAATTCTTTGATATGCGAACCAAATTTAATCGCAGCCATCTTGGTAATTCTTGTTTTCTTTCGCGAGCGATGACAGGTACGGTTTGTCACTACGTGCAGCGCTGCGAGCGTCGTCCAAGGTACTTCCGGTCAGAGCAACCGGAAGTGAACAGTCTCTCTTCGTTTGTCTCGACCATCAGACATAAATTGAAATATTTTTCTCGTCAAAATTTTCCGTCAAGATAAAACTCATGAAATTATGAAACATAAAGATTATTTCGAAAATGGACTCCCTCGTCAGAATTAAAATCGCCAATTCGCTTCAAAATTAAACGTACATTGATATGATCGTTGAAAAGTTATGACACTGCCACCGCTTTTCGCTAATGGATTTCCAACTTCCGTACGCGATCCCCGCGAAGATCAAGTCGATGTTTATTGGTATCAACACGACTTTACACAAAGTCGTTATCCACCTGGACAAGACAGTAATTAATGCCTTTATTCCAATTATAAATATTCGATGACATTTTTCTCCGTACCGCTTCGGTCAAATTTCTCCCAATATCCTCTTGTATTATGTTCGGCACCTTTTATTCGAAAATCTGAGTTTCGGAAGTTTTGAAATTCCTTCGACTCTTCAGCTGTTACGAACCAGTCTTGCTGAATGAGTCTTGCCAGTTTGTTGATAATTTAATCACTATTGTAAATTCCCATGTCTTTCTCTCCTACATTCACCATGCAGTGAGTGAAGCATGCACCTTGATATGCCTTTTGGTAGCCCAGCGAATATGCCAAACAGGTATTTTGATTTGGAAAGTGAGAAACTGTCCACGATTGAATGTTATAATAGCCGAGGCTATTCTCGAAGGCAATAGAACACACGCGTGGATAGTTAAGAATGGGCTCATACCACATCCGTATCTAAACACGGATGAAGCTCTGAAATTCGGGGGAAGACGTCTCAAGACACTGAGAGAATGGGTAACAGAAAAAATCACTACAAAAGAACAACAACGACTCAAATTTCCCCAGTTCTCTCGCCCAACGAACCCTCGTTCCTTTTTTATATCAGAAATTTCGAGTTTATCGAGAAAGCATAGAAAAAGCTTTGTGCAATAATATCCGAAGCTTTCTGCACGAATGGTACCAGAAACCTAAAGCTGAAACGCTTTTCATGCTACTCATTACATGTGGCCGTACCGTTCTTTTCATTTTCCAAGAACAAACGTACAAGGTATTCCTTAATTGTTCGAAATCATTGACGTTATCAACAGAACTTAGTCCTTCGAGTGCACACGTCCTATGAGTGCATATTGGGTCAATGTGACCCTGGGCGTTTTTCGAACCGTTGCAATCGGTAAATATGCGTTTTTTCTTGACGAAATATTGTTGGGGTCAAAATGACGCAGTATGCACTCGAAGGTTTACAAAAATATCGAATTTCCAAACTCTATGAAAATTAATTAATCAATTAAATTCCTTCATTGAGTTTTCAGTTTTTTTAACGAACAATCTGCATTCCATTTTCTTATATTTTCGTGTTAGGTTACCCTTTTCGATTCCCATGGTCACAGTACTCCTAGGCACGGTGATCGAGGATTAGTTATTGCCCAGGTGAACGCTTTCATCCCTTTCCAACGATAATTCACTTTTTTGGTTTCCCATGTGTCCGCCTTTGAAAGCCATAAAAAGAAAATTCATCGTTCGATACCGCATCGATACAAAATTCAATACAAAAAATTTTCTGAGTCTGTCTATTCAGTAAAAATCGACAAAGTTTTGTTATAGTCTTAAAAATTAAAGAAAATCAATTAAAAAGTCATAAATATAATTGACTTCGTATGAATGAAGAATTATTTTTTATTAAGATGAAAATTTATTGTGCAGACGACAATGGAGAAACTGCAGCATCTTTGCGACTGGTATATCGAGGCTGTTCTATACAAATGCTTCAATGTGCAAGCGGATCAATACGAATTAGCATTCTTGCATGAAAATTGTCGACCATCATGTTGCAACAATAATCTCTCGTGCAAATGTGGCTGCCTCGACTGTTAATTTTCCATGAAAAAAAAAACAACTTCTGCACATGCATAACTTTTCAACGAAAATTTCATAAATAAAAAACGAACAGAGACAACTTGGTTGTTTGTGTTTTCATTGTTGTTATTATTCTTAAGGAATGATAGTCCATATTGTGTTGTTTGAATCAGCGAAAATCAACTATTTCATACGTAGATTTAAATTATGACACATTTATTTACATTATATACAAACTTTCTTTCTAAATATGTTAGAATTCTATCGCTCTTGCTTGACGCTGTATTATTTTCGTATCCCCAACTCGATTCGACTCATTATTCTTGTTTTATTTTTCAAGGGTCTGGATTTGTTGTTTTTCTTCAATATTTGACGATCACGCAATTTTCCGAGTGCTTATCTCGATCTTACACAGTAAATACCTCTCAACTTTCCATTTTTTCATTCCTTTTTCATTTCTTTCTGTTTTATCAATACAAAATATACGTCCATTGAAAATATCTCCTTAGTGGACACTGATAATTGAATTTATTCTGTTGAATCATAATTTCTCTTCTCTCTCTCTCTCTCTCAAAGTGCACAGAGGACAAAGTTATATCTTCATTTTATGTATATTTATTTATATATTAATACGCTTCCTTTTTCTGTATAAGCGATTTCTCTTTTCATTGTGCTAGTTAAAAAATTTAACGTCTTCCTACGGTCGAGAGACACTTTATCATATTTTTTCTGTTTTTTTTTTTTGTAATTCTGTGAACTTCTCAGGAGCAAACAATCAACGTCAGCATTTTCCCCAACGTTCCAAACCGTCTTTTCGTAACTTTAGATATTTCATGTCATCGTGCACACAGAACCGCGCGCGGATCACACCGACACTCGTAAACGCGGCGTTCTCAATTTGTAACTTGAAATTTTCAACGAAAGAAAAATGCAACACGATCCATTTTATTTTGAGAATTTTGTTCAACTCAATCCACTTTTTCAGCGTCTTTCACGGCAAACTTTTCGTTTATTAGAGCAGAAACTAGTCGTAGGAAAATGCAAAAGTAAATGCTTGATTACATTCGACGCAAGGAAATTGAGCTTCGTGTTTATTTATTTGAGGCGAAACGACATATTGACAGAACAAACGTACGACTGTCGAAATATTTGCGATTCTGCATAAATCTCGAAATCTTGAAATATTGCAACACGTTCGTCGGTCCTTTCGTCTCGATAGAACACACGAGCAATCGACATAACGAATGGAACGAATTCAAGTTTGATGAGCAAATAATAAACAACGTTTGCTTTTTCTTTCGTTGAAGGTTTTCGTTAATTTTTCACGTTACGAGTGCAGCGCACAGGCGTGTCCGTTTAGGGAGTCTTATACTTTAGCAACAATATTTCTTTTTCTTTTCGTTTTTTTTTTCACGTAATCACTAGTAATCGTGATCTACACGAAGTTAAAAAAATGAATTTTGCAGCTTCACGATCGAACTAAACCGAAAGTCCACAAATTGTTAACTCTCTTCTCCTTTAATATCGCTTTTACTCGAATGATCGTGAAATTGAGCTGTTGCGTGTAACGAAGCTCGAAAGCTCTGAGCAGAGTTGCACCAGGCTCAGCCATGAACTTCGGTCTTTAAAGGTCTTTCATTTTTTTTTCTTCATTCGCTTGAGACCGATCGTGCCCAATTGTTTTTGCGATTTTTTCGTGCTCGGAAATTTCCGAAACGAGCGTCAGATGCTTGAAGAAATAGTAGAATTTTGATGCAACGTATAATGAAATTGGATAAAAGAAAATAACGGAAAAAGTACGTTATTGCAACGACGAGGGTAGAGGAGAGAGAGAATTATGTTATAGCGACTGACGAACCCGCGGTTGCGCCCACTCGACGAAATCGTCGATCAACACGGGCCAAGCTCCTTCCTCGTCGTAATTTGTCATGTCCGGATTTATCATCAGAGCGAAATCCAATAACAAATTCCACGTGTCTTTGGGAATCGATCTTTTGTGATGTTCCTGAAACGTTTCATTCTCAATTAGGAACAGTTGTGGGAGAGCTAACGATCTCACGAATCAACGTTTTAACACTTCGAGTCCACACTTCCTGTGAGCGCATGGTGGGTCAATCTGACCCGCGGTGTTTTTGCGATCATTTTATTCCGGTAAATATCCATTTTGTATTTTTTATGGCCCCAAACTCATTTTTTGACGAGAAGAAAAATAAAATGCCAAAAAATTGGTGAAAGAAAACTATTGGGGTCAAAACGACCCAGTGTGCACTCGAAGGGTCAAATCTCATCCACTGCGCTCAACTTTTTTGTACCATTGGTCGTGGCCTCTTTGTTGAAAATTAAAAATAAAATAAATCCCTACAAAAAATTCGTGTTTGGCCGCTTTCCACTCGAAAATCATTGAATCAAGTGTGAGGAATCTTTCACAGGAATAAAGGTCATGAATGAGAATATGCACCAGTTTTTCATCAACTGATGGGAAAACAGAACATTCTTGTTGTTCTTTCTTTGAAGAATCATTTTGCAGAAAGGAGATTGTGGAATTTTCTATTGTTAGTGAGAAAACAATGTTTACCTGTAAAAATTGACACCACAGATGCAAGAACTTGAATTTGTCTTCAAGGACAATGTTCCAATAAGCTATGGCCATATCAAGGTCCAAACCCTTTTGTCCTGTATTTTTTGCATAGTTGAATGTGAAGTGGTAGAAGTCTTTGAACTTTTGGGAATCCCTGAGCTCGCTCTCCAGGTAACCCAGCCTCGCTTTCAGCTTATCTACACTGTCGACTCTAAGATCCAACGAGCGATGTTACAAGAAGATTCTTTTGACCAAAAAGGCGCAATTGATTTTCCGGTATGAATGGAAAAGAGTATTTACTCACCCCAAATCGGTCATACCGGTCATGAATTCTTCTTTCGTGAATTCGCATTGCGTTTCGGCCCTGAATTTCCAGGCAATAATTAAAACTAATTTGCTCTCTGGGCTGAGTCCCAAATCATCCAGAAATTTCATTATACCATCTGCCGTAATTTTGTCCGGTTCACTGGGATCTGTAAGTACGCGTTTTCCAATGAACTGTTTCCAGAAAAGAATTTTTTTTCGTCTGACGGAACTAACGTTTCAATTTTTTTCTTTTACAATTGATAAACTTTGGATTTGTCTCGTTAAGCAGCAGTTATAACGAGCCAGCACTTGCCTTGGTAGCGTCCGAACAACATATCCAATTTTTCTTTGTCGGTGGAATTTTTGGCTTCCCTATAATACGCTGCGGGATTTTGAAAGTAGTTGTCACTGGCCAGATCGAGTTTCCAATCGTTTTGAGTCAAGCAATAAATGGCTGTTTGTTCTCCAGTTTGTGTGAATGTTATGAATTTTTTAACTTTGTCTCTCTGAGAATATTTTAATTTATGCTGAAAATAAACATTCATAAGTTTATTCAGAGGTTGAAGAAGTTTGTGGACTTCTTGTTATTGTTACGATCACGTGAGGAGTGTGTACGTTCGATCGTCATGAATGTGAAGGAAAAATCGCGCAGGAAATTAGGAGAAATGCAAAGTTTCAGAGATTGTCGTGAGAAGAATTAGGAAGCAACGTGAATGAGCTGATGGTCTTTTTATTACAGTGTTGTTATTGAAAACAAGTAGCCACAAGTGACGAAGAAGTCAATAGAAAAATGGTGTGTTGGTGAAAAAGAATGATAGGTTAACTCGCGCGAACGTCAAAAGAGAATTTCCTCGAGTGGTATGATCGGTGCGAAAAAAAAACAGCTGACAAAGCAACGATCGTTTTTTGCACAGGTGATAACACGTTTAATTGAATCGAGAAGACACTGAAACACTTACCATTTTAATTGATTTTTAGGCCACCGAAAGCCAAAATATTATTCCCCTCGCAATACACTTGACATGAATATATCTGTATATTGAGAATTCTACAGACCCACACAAAAAAAGGTTGCAGCAAATACATTGGAGAATGGAAGAAAAAAAAACGTTGCGAGATTTCATGCGCATACGCATTGCCAATTGAGAGAAAACAAAAATGTCAACGATTCTTTGAAATGGGGAAGATTTGCCAGTTGGCGAAACTGCACGTCGCAAATCCTTCAAATTAAAACCACCGCGAACTTCACGCGTTTCAACTTCCCCCCTCCCTGCGGCCACTGAAACGTTGGATTATTCGCCACCAGATGACGACTCCAAGCCGTGCGAAAATCGCAAATGGCTACTTTGTTAAAAAATAGCATAGCTACCAAAAGTTTTGATATTTACGTGCGTTACCCCCGATCGCGAGACTTTCTTTATACATTGGAGGAGAAAAATTGTCGTTATGTTGTCCGTAGATAGCAACATAAGTATTAGGGATGAGGTGAGCACGATAAAACATTATTTTCAACGTGATCTAGAACATCCGAGACTTTTTAGGTTACGGTCATGGCCCCTTTATTTATGTTTTCATTTCGTCATACAACACGCCTCGCTCTCGTCCAAGTACACAATGGAGCATGGGCTCCGGCCTCGAGTTCATTGACAAATTTTACAGACCTTTACTGTCTGTCACTCCGAAAAATGAACTTCCCAAAATCAAAACGGAATTACAGAACTGTAAAAAATAAACATTTCGAGAAATGCATCGATATATCTTGAACCCTCGATAAAGTTACCTCTCGCGTGATTTTCTACGAGTTAATAATTGATCAATGAAATTGTGCATTAACAGTTCAAAAGAAACATACGAAACAAAATTGCAATTGAACTGCAGAAATTAAATAATTCGCGGCATAAACGAGACTATTCAAATGGACCAAAATGTCACTACATATCTATACATATATCCCTGAAAAATTATCGAACTACATGATTCAATTCATAAAATAGAAAAACAATTACCATTGAGATATTTGCGAAAATCTTCGCAGACATGTTTCTCTTTAATGTGCAATGATTAATAATAATAAAAAAATCAATTTTTCCTCAAGGAAAATCCTAGTGACAATAGATCAGAGGAATATCCAAGAATACCAGTTTCTTCCTTGGATGGTCCCAAAGAATGGACGTACACAATGAGACGGAGCATGCAAGTGAGTAATATAATCTTAATAATTTCTTCATACATAGGGTGTCCCAAAATGTACTTGCAATATTGATGATTTATGAAGATGAGCAGCTTCCAGAAAGTCTTTGTCAATTTTTTTGTACAGTATAAAATTGAATAATCATTGCAAGCCATTTCGCGCGCCGTCGGACACGCGCTTGTAACATTGACTAACCGAGCGTTTTATCGCCCAATAGGAAGTCGTTCCTGGTCTGTATCTCGGTCCGTACAGCTCAGCCAGCAGATCAAAATTCGAATCCCTCCTAGAACGTGGAATAACTCACATAGTATGCGTCAGACAAGACATTGAAGCTCATTTCATAAGGCCCAACTTTCCGGACAAATTTAAGTGAGTATCGTTGGAAATAAACAGGCTGGAAATATTTCGACAATTTGGAAGACTGAAAAATCGAAGATGGAATATTCTTGGTCGTTCTGTAACTGCAATAAGTTGTTAATCTGAAAATGGAGCAAATTTCTCTCAGTGTCATTTCAGCAAGAATAAAATGTGGATTTTTTTCCAGATACCTCGTACTGGATATAGCCGATTCGGCGACAGAAAACATAATCCAGCACTTTCAAAAAGTCAAAGCTTTTATAGACGAAGGTCTAAACTCGGGGGGTCAAGTTTTGGTTCACGGTAACGCGGGGATTTCGAGATCAGCGGCACTGGTCCTCGCCTACGTCATGGAAACTTATGGTCTCTCGCAAACGTAAGAATCTCCGAACAAATTATTTATTTCGTCGATACTAAAGAAACGAAAAAACAAAAAAAAACGTAAAGTCGATGAAATAATGAAATTCTTAGACCTTCGAGTGCATACTGGGTCGTTTTGACCATTTGAAAAACGCTTTAGGTCAGATTGATCCAATACTCACTTCAAGGACGTGGGTTAAAAAGAATTCTGCTCGCTTTTGTTACAGACGAGCATACTCGATCGTGTCGCAAAGAAGATTTTGCATCAATCCAAACGAAGGATTCATGGCCCAGCTGAGAGAGTACGAGCCGATATATCAGGCGCAAAAAACATTGAGAAACGGTCAACAGAGCTCAGCGAGACAACGTAGCAAAAGAACGATACACCAAATGGATACGGAACGTAACGATGAGAGATGCGACGCGATGGACAGTTGATAGCAGTTACGTGGTTTACCAAAGTTAACACAAGACTTAATAAGATACATAGGCTTATAAAAAATCTCAAAGTTGCAAATCGAACAAGAGAAATTGCAAAAAAAAAGAAGAGAAGCTAAAGAAAAAAGATTTCATAACGCAAAGCATAAGAAAAAGAAACACCAAGGTAGAAACTTTGAATCGATCGATTCACGGAGCTTACCGATTATTTCCCATTGCGCTTTTTCACCCGTTTATAGCAGAAGTTCGTAATAATGAGTGTTCGAGCATTGGAATGAATTTTGATAGCGAAATACTCTGATGGAAAGAAGAAAATTTGATCAATTTTTGAAAATTAGTCTCCGAATTATTGTAAATTCATAACGAAAGCGATTTTTCGTTTTTTCTTTCGATTTCAAAATGTTATTCGTTCCAATTTTCTTCCATCGAGATTCCCTCGCGTATGATAAATCGCTCACAGACGGAAGTAACATTTTTCGGTTACCGAGAGATTCTCTGATCGACGGAGTGAGAAAAATTGAAAAAACAATAATGAAAATCCGTCTAACCAGAACCGACGAACTATCCGTTAATTACGCTCTAGACGCGACTAATTAATCTAGGCTGACTGATATAGACTTCCTCGCGTTACGAAGACGAACCTAAACAAACGACTTTGTAAAAAAAAAGCGTTTTTCTCTTCCGGCGCTAAATCGAGCGTCAATTCGGTAATTGCCACCGAAACAACTAAATTGTCGTTAATTTCGGATTCAGGAGTAAATCCGATCGGAGAATCGATCGTTTTTCGAACACGAGAGACATTTTTTACGCAATCGATTAATACTTTGTGTCGTAGTGTTTTTTTGATAGTTTTTTACTCCAATTTGTGTAAGAAAATGGTGTGGCTGAGGAAATATGAAAATTGGCTGGCAGCGGAGGCGTCAACGCAAAGACAATCGATTCTCCCGCCACTTGGAAAAACTCCTGAATCTCGCGGTACACAAAGCGATAAATTAATGTGTAAAGAAAACCCGCCGTTCGTTTAGTACGGACTTACTCAAATTTGGCAACACCACCCACGCCTCTTTTATCCACCCCCCACTCGTTCCCTCAATATTTCCCAGTCTGCCCGCAACGACGCAAAAAACAACCTTCCTAAGTAATCTATTTTTTATTTAATAGTTGTTTAAGTTGTTTATAACTGTTGTTACACAATTGTAAAGAAACGAGAAATACATAAGATATTTTCAAGCCCCTTCGTTCAGCGACTCATTATTTATCAAGTTTTCGTTGTCACGTTATTTCGATAGAAAGGTGAAAACCTGTGATCGATTAGTTTCTTGAGTCAAGTTCAATAAAACGCCCATTTTTTCTGTCAAAAAGTATGTTTCATTCAAAATTAACATTTCATTAGAAAAACACGTTGTTTTTTCACCATTTTACATTTTTATCAATCCCCCAATTTTTAAAATCGTAGTTTTCCCATCGGGATTATTGGATTTTCGCTGGAATTTCAGCGCAAACGATATCCGTGTTATTTTCGTTCTGCAGCTCCCATCGAACTTTCAGAGAAATCTGTAAGAATCAAATATTTCGATCAATCGGCAGCATATTTTGGAAATTCGATCGAGATTTTGAAAGAGTTTTGGGAATCCATCAATTTTTTAGAAAATGGTAAGAACCCACGAGGAAAAATGAAAATGCAGAGTTTTCTCAACAAAAAATTAAGTTATTCAGGTTTTTCATGATTTATGCGTCGTCGATTTTTTTTGATAATTTTCTCTTCTCTTGCAGCTGATCCGACTGTGTAGTTTGACGTGCGCAATTGCCAGGCAGAGACGGAAGAAAAAATATCGAAGATAAATCATTAAAAAAGTGTTTTCTCTCACCGAGGGATAGAATTTCTCGACGTGCAAAGTATTGACGTAAGTGTACGATTCACCCTTCTTGAGAGGACACGATAGACCGTTTTTACACGCGTCCGGAGTCGCTAGATTGAATTTGATGGGCACACCACCGATGATACCGTGGACAACTGACTGCACGGTCGACACTTCGTTCTCTGCAAAAATTGAGTGAATTTTTTTCCTAATTCTTTTCTCACTGTCACTCTCACCGAACAAACACAATTCACGGTGAGCTCTTGAGACTTTTTCTACGCATTCGATTTCACAGCGCGAGGTTCTAACAAAATCTTTAAGTTTGCAAAATCACTCCAAGTTTTTTATGGAATTCCGTTTCAAGGAACATCACAAATGATGATTTTCCAATAATCGTTTGGGAGTTTTGATTTTCGTCGAATTGTCAAATAAATGGAAATTCTGTGGTCGGTTTTTAGTGAACACGGCATTTCAACTACAAAAACTAAATTTCTATTCAGTGTGCAGTTTCTATTCATTTTTGAGCTGCGTTTGCGTTCGTTTAAGAAAAGGCGTCGTGGGAAAAATTTTGATTAGTCAACAGTTTTGAATTTCTCAAAGAATAGCATTTTTTTTTCTTCCGAGTGGTCGAACCGCTTGACGCCTCGCCAGCAAATTCTTTTACGGACTCGAGGCCGCAGTTAAGAATAAAATATAAAAAAATCGGCGGTAGGTTTCACGTTCTTTGAAATATATTGTGGAAAAGAATTGCCAGGGACAAATTTTGTCTTATCCTTTTTGGCTGTTCGTCGATTTTATTTCGTTGACTCCCACGACCAAACGCTGACCACGTGCATTTTAATTGTTCTCTGTCTTTTCGACATCGAAAAACGAGCAGCAAGCGTAATCAGACGCTAACATCGCTCGATGGGGGAAATTAAAAAATGAAAAAACTTGAAGCGCAATTATTTTGCCCAGCGAACACTCTGAGAGAAAAAAAATCGTTACATCGTCTCGAAGTTGATGTTATCGATAATAATGAAGAACCAACAGTGCAGCACGAACTTGTGAAAGGAAATTTATCTAGCGAACATTGATCACGGAGGATCATAGGATTTTTGAAAAGATGACTCACCAACGGCGAAAACAATCGTGATCGTTGCATTCGTTCCCTTTTTCAATACGCAGCTGGGATGTTTGCTAAGGTCACAGTCCGAGATAGTAACACTCTCATACTTGCCTGCTGGTGAACCTGAAGCGCGGAAAGAGAAGCCATTGAAAAACGTCCTTTAATAGCAACAAGGCAAACCGGACTGTAAATACTAATTGTAAAGCGTTTACTGCGGCAGCTTGACAAACTGGAAAGGCCATTGTTTTCGTTGAAAGTATCTCAGAGTTCGCTCGAGTAAGATCTGGTCGTCAATGTACGTGACAAATTGCAGAAGGCCTCGTGGGACTCCGAAAAGTTAAAAAAAAACGATTTCATCTGAAATATTTGATTTTTTTCGTACGTTACAAAAAATCCAATTTAATTCGGAGCAAAGAAAGTTTTCAAGTATTATTGTCTCGTGATAAGTGAATTCAGCTGAAAACGTGGGAAAAAAAAGTAAAATACAAAAATTCGATTTTAGGTGGAATTCCTTGTGCACAGAAAATTTGCCGTCATTACACAACGATCTTCCGGAAGTCGCAAATGTTTTCTGATTGATGGCTGCATTGTAGGAAATTACAAATTCTAAAGTGACAGAATCCGGCGTCTTGTTTTTTTTCCTTCTGTTTCCTTGCTCGAGTGAAAAACAAGCAAGTTTCTTATTCATTTTTTTAATGCTTTACCACAATTCCACTTATCGAGTATTTTTTAACAATTTATTGTTCCAAAACACACGCAAATGTGCCGAATCTTGATTATTTTTATTTTTTGTAATTACACAACAAAAAGTACGCTGAAAAAAATGTCGAACGATCGTGTTTTATTTATTTTATTTTTGGTTGAGAAATGGATGAAATATTTTGACCCTTCGATTTTTTCTCTGAGGAATTGCAAAGTTTTCACATTCTTGAAGTGAAATTCCTTCGCTTCTCCGAGACCCAGTCTGTATGACTGCGACACTGAATTTTGTCCAATTTTTGTTAATAATTTTTGAATCCACGTTAAAGAAACAATATTTGAAAAATAATTTGTGAGATTTATTGAGATTATTGTTTTTATTGTGAAAAATACTCACCGCAATTCGAAATGTCAGATTCGACGCGTACAGCGAATGAGCAGAGCAAAAAAACACAAAATATGCGGTACATGTTTACGGCTTGACGTCCAGATTCGTATTGGCAGTGTTTAGTCCGCCTCGCTGATCGCTAGTGTCCGCGGTCGTCATGCGATACAAATATAATACGGATGATAACGTGACTCCCAAGAAGTCCAGATCGTGCAATATACAGGTTGTCCCACGGCCGGCAACTGGCCTTGTGAACTCAAGATCACGAGGAAATTCCATGTCGGAAAGTCTCGTACTATATTTGGATCAAAGCCACTCCGGATGAATTCTTAATTGATAAATTTGGTGCAGTTGCGCAGTATTATCGAAAATGCTGACCAAACGATCGGAGATAGAGTAAAAATGCACTGGACCATTATTGTAGAGCGAAGCTTTTCTGGCAAAAAAGTTGTTGGCGAAATTTTTCTACAATCGATAGTTTCGCCAAAAACCGAAGGTGAAGCGATGCAGCTTACGTTCACGTTTTTGAAACGAAATTTGTTTTCTAAGCCGCTCTCGAGGGCAAACTAATGAGGATACGAATTCGGGGTGAAGGACTTTTTTGTAGGAAATTTCCTGCTGTACGATTTTAGTTCTGTCCAATTTCGCTCTATCTTCAACGGTTTAAGCACAGGACGTGGTTACATATTTCATTGACTTTAATTATCAACAACTCGCGAAAAAAGAATTGCATCCAAAAAAGGAATTTGAATTTTCGATCTGAAATTTGGTCGTAAATCTGGAGAGCTCGAAGATGAACATCACTCATAGGACACCCTTTAAATGACATTACACTCGCTCGAATATTATCGTGTGAGCTCTTTGTCGTTATCCGAGAGCTTTCGTCATTATAATAATTCAATTAAACTTCGACCTCAAGTTTCGACCACCTAAATATCCGTTCCGGACAAGTTCAGCCAGTCATTGGGACACACCAAATATTTTCGCCTAATCGTAAAAAGCAGCATCGGGAATAAATGATTGAGTCATTTCGTTTACCAAAATTCTTTTCCTCCTAATTAAATTTTCTTACTGGGAACTACTCCGAAATAACGACATCACATTGATTTACATAGAGTATCTTTCGTTCATGGCCAAATAAACAGAAACGTAACGACAGCGTCTTTAACGACAAAAAATATAAGAAACTTTGGATTTGTATGGAAAATTCTACATTCATTTTCCAAAAAACATGTAAATACTTCGAAGAGATTTTCTAAGGTGGCGCCCACGCTTCTGAAACGGAATAAACGGATTCAAATGGTCGCCATATTGATCGATAGTTTAGCATCAGTCCGCACAGCGTCACTACCCGCGAGATTACTGCGTTTCGTACGCTTCCAACGTCAATGGAACGGAAGTGACGTTTACGACGCCCAGTGTCCACGTAGCTCGCGTGGTGTGAACGTGTGAGGATAAAACTCAAACATTAGTTTCGCAGCCGTCAAAAGAACACTGTGTAAAGTGTAGTCAAGGTGTACGCACGTAAGTAGCATTATTGCTGTTGCATTTATTGTAGGAAAGTTTTCTCGCAGCGTGGAAATTCTCTTCGACTTAACAATTCGCAGTGAATATAATTCCGTATATTTTTAACTCGAAATCTGACGAATTTGGCTCTGTTTGAAATAAAATTTGTGACGTGCCAACTTTTACCAGAGATGCCAAAAATGTTGCACTCGTTGAGAGAAACATGTGTGATCAAATTTTCGTCAATCGTCGCACGAAAATATCAAGATTTTCGAATATACTTTGCTCATGGACAGAAACACATAACCTCACTCTCAAAAAATTATCTCAACAGCTTATGCCACGAAATACAACTCTTTTACGTCGTTTTTGCAGATTCTATACAAACTCCAAAAATAAAACCATAAATAATCATGGATCAAATCAAGAAGCTTACCGACCCTAGCCGCCAATTCGCCAAGGACAGCATTCGGCTTGTCAAAAGATGCACCAAGCCTGACCGAAAAGGTAACATTTCTGAGACTCGATATGGTCGAAATTTTTCACCATAAAATTCATCCTTTAGTCACAAAAAAAATTCAAAGATCGAAACAAAAACCATAAAAAACTGATTTTTGCTCCAAAAATATGGGAATCGTCCGGGAATCCAAATTTGTTTTCAATGCCTTGGCAATTGGGAATCTTTGTGCATTATTCTCTCAAAATTGAAGAAAAAAAAACAAATTGTCAAATTTTGCAAACCTCATCCTTATTTTTCAAATTTATTTTGTACTCCATTTTCGATTTTTAAAAAGACTTTCTTCCAACAGACAAGTCTGTTGGAAACCCAATGTTGGTTTGCACACAATTTTATGTTATTCCCACTTTTAAATGTTCACAGTACTTTTCAAACTTTCAAAAATTGACAAAAACTTGTGAACATTTTTTATTTTGTCGAGACTTTCTTAAGTTTTTATTGTCAAAACTAGTGCCGGATTAGTTTAAAAAAACTAGGAGCATGATCAGAAAATTTCGATGCAAAAAAAATGTTTCCATCGAGTCATCTCAATCCATACTGATGAATTATTTGTGTATATTTTCAGAGTTCCAGAAAATCGCAATTGCAACTGCTGTTGGCTTCTGCATAATGGGATTCATTGGATTTTTCGTGAAATTGATCCACATCCCCATCAACAATATCATTGTGTAAGTATTGAGAATGAATGAATTTTCTTGTGACTGTAGGGAATATTCTTCGTGATATTAATTCGCTGATTTTCGTTTATTTTCCAGGGGCTCATAAGATCGAGTGTGGCAGATAATATTTATTGTTAAGGGACCCTTAATGGTTACTTCCTCCTCCTCCCCCTCGTTAGATAAGTCCCGACCCTTTAACCTGGACACCGAGATTTATTTATACAGCAAAATGATATATTGTGTTTTGAGTTGTGATTGAAATAGATGAGAGCAAGAGATGTGTGCATAATGACTTTTGTAATAAAATAAGAAATATTTCAACTTCTCATGCGTCCATTTGCGCTTTTCCATCCCTTGCCCTATCCAAACACAAAAAATTAATAAAAAATCAAAACTCATTGGGAATTTAATCGAAGGGAATTTTTTTCCTCGACGTCTTTAGTGAAAAAAAAAATCCGAATAATTATAAATCGAGTAGTTTAGTATTCAAGGCACTTTTATTCGAAGAATAAACTCACTTTCTTCGGCGTTACAACGGTAAACTGTTCGAGTCGAATTTTAATTTTTTCTTAAGAAAACAAAAATCTTCGACTGCAGCGTGGCAAACAATTCTGCCAGGTACTGAGTATAGAAAAAAAAACAAATATACATTATATAATATATTTTTTGTGTGTAAAATAATAATGGCCCTACGAGCCGAACTTGTGAACGTTGAAAATCGGGATCGGAATCAAAAGTCGAATGAACTTCAGTCTCAAAGATTTATAGACGCAGACCGTTGCTGGTCGCGAAATACAATAATACGCGTGTTATATGTGTACGTGAATTTGATGATGTAATAAAAAATCTATCTCGTACTCTTGGAAAGAGGAAGAAAAATAAAAACATAAAAAACATACGATAAAAATAATGGCAGTTTGGGCGACGAAATTTTTCAACGATCATAAACAAAATTACACGCTGTGCATCGTTTTACTGGCAGTTCGCAATGACATTTGTGCGTTTTGGCGACGATATAAAAAACATAAAATAAAACAAAAAAAAAACGGAAGAAAAATCTTAAAAATAACTCGAGTGATGCCAAAAAGAAAATAACGTCTTTGACCCTCTCCCGATTTTCACACGCGAGACCGCTGCGATAGTTCGGAAGAAGTGAAGGGAGCGCAGATGCTATTTTTATATTTATAATGTACGTACATATACATTAAAGTTAAAACGAAGAAGCACTTTTTTCTTTCGGGATTTGCGTCATTTCTCTTTTGTTGTTTATTGCCTGATTTATTTTTCCACATACTTTTATTTTATTTATTCATTTCTGTAGAAAAGCGTTTTTCTATGACTCCCGACGCGATCTTCGTTGACAAATTAGCGCATAAAGATAATTGGGAAGACGCGTCGTTTGTTGCGGAGAATTTGCAGAGATTCGAATTTCTTTATATAAAAATTTTGGAATCCTGAAAATCTCATTTTAAACAAAAGTCTACCAGCTCCGAAATTATCAACAAAATTCCAAAGGATTTCCTACTTCTCCGAGTAAATCGGCTTGAAAAAAAAAATTCTACGATTGTTTCAAACGAAAGAAATAAGACTCCAAATTTCAATTGATTCTCCACCGTTTAAAATCTCGTTTTTTGTTCGAATGTCGCAAATCTCGTGTTAAATCGTGGCGTCATTTCGCGCATTAACGATCGATAAACTGCGCGGAATAAGCGCGTGTAAATCCATTGATCCATAAATAAAGAAAACGAGAAATATCGTAAGAAAAAAAACATTTTTTTTTCGATATTTCGATCTCTTGTTTTTTTTACGTCAGTAATTTTTTTAGCACCGATTCGGATGGAAGCGTTTCGGCTTCGAAGATGTAAAGGGCGGAAGAACGGACATAAAAAAAATTTATACAGCAAAAAATTTGGTACAATTTGAGTAAACAAAAAATGATTTTCCAATAATATATCGATCGTTAAGGCACTGGGGATGGGTAACTATACCCACTAGTTGCACTGAGGTATGTCGTTAGGCACATTATTGTTGTTTTCTTATAAAAATGGTATTTTTCTTCATTATTAAATAACAATAATAATAATTCTTACATATCGACGTAACGTTGAACCGTTAGAATTTTTCTTTCTGTGCGTTTGTATGTCTGTGTGTATATAAAATATATGCATACGTAGATAATAATAATAATAATAATAATAATAATAATAATAATAAATATTGACATACTTATACATTTTTATAAGTATCATTCGATTGCTTTTTTTTCATCGTCAATCACATTAATAATAAAATATCAACAGAAAATATTTTCGCATTACACTGGGGAAGGGAAAGGGGAGAGTTTAGTCGATAAAATGTTGACATGGCCAATATTGGAAAAATGAAATATACAGAAAAAAGTCCGAGTGACAATGTCCTGCACTGACTCGGGCAGCAAATAAAAAAAAATGAAAAAACAAAAAAATATCGCGTATTTTCGACAGAAAAGCTTTTTTTTCTTCTCTTACTTTTGATTTATCGATTAATAACGTTAACGATCAAGGCCTTACGAAGAATGTCACAGAAGAGTTATTACGAAAGGAATGTCTCGGGCTTGTTCGTCCTCGAACGTTTCGATTAGTCGTTTACGAGTTTAAAAGACGAATTTGTAAAAAAGATTTCGTTTTCTTGTTGTTTTTCCGGTTTTCTAAAATACGACGTGGAAGAGAGAAAAGAGCGAATGGTGGATATTCCTGCGAGTGGGGAGGCGCGAAAATGGAGAGTAAGAAATTGTTTTTATTGCTTTTTCAGTTTTTAGGCAAAAACGATGAAAATCAGGCGGTGTGTCAAGGTCGAGAGCAAATAGCGCGCATTGGATAGACGATTATGAAACTCACTGTTTCATCCTGACGAGACTTTGCACTGAGAAAAATAGATTTCAATTAGTGTTCAGTGTGAAAGGATAAAAAACGAAATACAATGTTTTATTGATAGCTTTGACCTGCAGCAAAAAATATGAATTTTTCATGCGGTAGAAAATTATTCCGTTAAATTCTCAAAACAAGAGAAAAGACGAATAAAATTTATTCCTGTCAGAACACAAATCCATTTTCCTCGTAGCTTTTTTATAAATGACTGCACATACACAACAACGTAAAGCGCAATTTCATGAGATTATGAGCGATTGGTTATTTTGATTACATCTTGCTTTAAAAAGATAAATAATATATTCATTTCGATCTCTCATTTGTGGAATGCATAAGTCCTTCGCGATTCATCATCGAAGCTCTTTCTCTCGGCGCACCCGTTATACACATGGCGCGGGATCTTGAAACGGCAGGGCAGCAGCGTCAGAGTGTCTGTGTTGTCCCGCTCAGCGGTGTACTCTTTCCGCCGCTCCCTCACTCTTACTCTCCCTCTTTGTCTCCGATTAATGCTTTTGCATATTGCGGCAATAAGCCTCGAGGCACGAGCGAAGGAGAGACGAGGCGCGTTCCGGTGATCTCGAGAACGCAAAGATCGATAACCACGAGAAAAACGCGTAGAAAGAGAAATGTGGGGTAATATGGACCTTCTTACACGATTTTCCTGATTCTTGGTACGATGATGCGCAATGGTTTGTTTTTTCTCGTTACGTCATCGACGAGAAACCATTTGTGCGCCCTTACACAGTGGATTGCGTTCTTCTCCACGTTCCAGGACACGGGATTGTTTATTTTTTCGGAATAATTCGATGTTTAACGCAATTTTAGTTGATTTTGAATTTTTTCGTTGGAAAGGAATTAATAGGCGGTTAAGAATATTCCTCGGTGGTCAGATCGACTGCTCAACCCTCAAGTCTACGGGTATTCAACAGCAAAATGCATATTTCCATCGCAACAAAGCGGAATTTCTGCTTCCAATGAAAAACATTTTTCTTCAGTGGTCCATTTTACCCCAAAACCTCTTTTTTGACTCCCGGACGATTGTGTTAATGTTTAAAGTGACTGAAAAGAAAACTTTGAACTTTCTTCTCGAGTTATTAGCGACGGAGAAATGAAAATCCAAGGTTTTCAATCGAGTGAGCCTAATCAATGTGGATAATTAAATATCGCGATTATTCTTCGTTCTCTCTGTTCCCTCTTCGCATATAAACGACTACACCGTACAACCGGAATCGGACGTAGGTACGTAAGGACTATTGTCCTGTCGATAAAAATCGTGAGTCCCTGAATCGTAAACTTCGACCTTGACCGGATAATCGGTGACACAGTTTTGGGGTTGATTGAGCGCAGGTGGCGGTTGCGACGAAGGATTGCCAAAATTTTCTTCGTAACTGGGCAACGGCTCGGCGTACTGTTGATACGCGGACTCGTTCGTGCCACCCTGTTTCAAACAAGTTGGACCATGAAGACTGAGCATGTCGACCAGCCTCCGCCTCTGCGTTTCCAACTTTTTTATTTCCGACTTCAAGTCATGATTTTGCGTTTCTAATATTTCCGACTCTTGCACGAGTATTACAGTTTTTTCGCGCTTCTTCAGTCGACACTTCGTAGCTGCGATTTTGTTGCGTTCGCGTCTCCGACGACGACGTTCCTCGTCCTCGGGTGTCAACTGCAAAAACAAGAAAAACAAAATCATCAACTATGACCTTGTTTTCCTTCTCATTATGTCTTTTCCATTTTTAAACTCATTAAGATAAAATGACTGCTTCGTAGCCAGTCAGATGAGTATTGACATTTTACAATAGTCATTAGCGAAGTTTAATCCAATAATTAATCAATTAACGTTAAATCGCATTGCATCTCATTTTAACGATCAAATTACTGAACCGAAATACAATTGACCGAAAATTTCACAATGCCTTACTGTCAACAACATTTTGAAAGAGGTTTATTTTGCTCATTTTGTTCCTAAAAAGATTCGCTAACGATTGATCGTGAATTAACTTGATTAGTCTGACAAACTTCACGTACAATTTGTTGAATGGGAAGCAGCTGAATTGCAAGGCGAGATTGATAGCAAATGATGAAATAATTGTTACTTACACCAGTACGACTGTTGTTATTACTCGAATCGCCGTCCTCCTCCTCGTCGTCAGCGCTATTGTCCTCCTTTCTCGACTTTTTCGATGCTTCGTCGCTGCTACCGTTTACTCTTCTCTTTGTTTGCAGCGTCAGCTTCAAACCTTTGGATTCGAAGAATTGAAAATATATGAAAGATAGATTAGCGATTATTTCGTTGGGTAGACAGAATTATTCAGAATCGTTCTGTTTGTGGCTCGAATTTTGTTAACACGGTAGATCAGCGTAAATTATTTCTCTCTGTACAAAAAAAAAAATATTCATGAAAAAAAAAATCAAGCCTTCGAGTGCACATCTCCTAAGAGTGGGTCAATGTGACCCTAGGTGTTTTTCAAATCCTTGTGTTCCGGTGAACATGCATTATTAGTTTTTTTTGTAGAGACGTTTTTGAATTGGTCTTGAATTTATTTTTTGACGAAAACGAAAATGAAATGCCAAAAGATTCGTTGCCATTAAATGCCAAACAATCGGTAACAGAAAATTGGTGGGGTCAAAACGACCGAGTATGCACTCAAAGGGTTAAGATACAGTCGTGAACAAATAATTGAAACTTTTTTGCTCATGAAACTGTGACGAATCATATTTTTTTATTACAATAATTTTACCTGTAAAAAAAAATGATTGGTTGTCTCTGAACAATGGGTTGTGATAAAAAAAAAGAATGAATGAAAATTCTCAACGCTAGATCGTGGAACAATAAACAATTATTGTAATGTGTTTAACTTTGATATTTCTTACGACAATGTTGTTTGCAACGAGTTGACGTTTTAATGAGAACAATTATTACGAGTTTTCTTGAATAATAAAAATGACATCGTCCTTACGAAATGTTCGTGAATCGAGAAACGAAAATGGCTGTATTTCCGGTCGTCAAAGGTCAGATAGCTCGTTCGTTAGATGGAGGATTGATTGTGTATTTTGTGACGATAATAACCTTCTTTGATAAGTTGACTACAAGTGTGCTGAACACTTGGTGGACTAGGCTCCCCACTACTCGTGGAATCGGTTCTCTCACGACTCCTGTTGTTCGAGTATCCATCGAAGGGATTGGTCATTGCTATTAGGGAATTTACGATTTCCGGTGTCCTCGGTGTGACCTCGGCCGCCGCGACGCCGAGAAGACCCGCGGCAGCCATAGGGCTAGGATTCACGTTCACGTTCAGATTGTACATTTTCGACACTGATCATTTAACCTGTCAACAAACAACAACAACAACAACAACATTAAATCCCACCAATCTTATATTTCATCGAATAATCACCAAGATATTAAAAGATTCATCGTCACTTTCATCTTTCGAACAATTATTCGATTATTCACGAAATGTGCAAAAATATTTTTCTTATCGTTTATTTCTATGGATTTGCTATCACGTGTGTGTGTGTGTTTACTGTGCTATCAAGATAGTCGAGTGACAGTGAACAAAGGGACTTTACCGAGTTACGTTGTACCTCTGTCACTCTTTCCCATTGACCTTCACGGAGAGGAAAGGTGTGTTTAGTAACTATCGGACAATGGAGTCTCTACTTTTTTCGTGTTCGGAAATTTCTTCCCTATTTTCACGATTAAATGCATCCCGAGCTGCCAGCTTGATTTTTGTCGCCTTTTTATCTCGAACTTTTTATCAATTTGACTCTTTGAGCTGTATATTTTTCTCCGCATGCAATTGACTTGAAATTCAGGAATTGGAACGAAAACAACTCCACGTAAAATGTTGAACTTTGTAAAGTTGTTCGGTGTGCATTGAAAATGGCGATTCCGATGTTTTTTTTTTTTTTAAAGAATTACATTCTCATAAAATGTGGAGCACTTTGGAGAATTTTGGGGAAACTGCGCAGGAAGATGATGGACTTGACCTGTTTAGAAAATATTGTCGGTTTTTGTTTTTTAATATTCGATTATTAAGTAAAACCTGATCGTCCAAATGTTTTGGTGTTTATTTATTCTAGAAACGCTCTCCGGGTAATGGAAGCTCGTTGAAAATAGGATTGACATGCACTGACAACCTTTTAGCGTTCATGCGGGCCACCGATATGTCTGAGCTGATATAAAAAAAGTTTCATCTCTTTGTTGACTCGGCTAATTAACGATATATTTATTGAATTTATTTACTTCCCTAATGGTGGATAATTCCAGCCTCGACATGAATCCACGACCCAATTTTGTGGTGACAATCTTTTTTCATAATCTCGAAACGTTTTTTCTTTGTCCTTCTCATTTTTACCAATAATTTCTCTCGACGAATGAATGAAAAAGCTCCGAAAAGGCAACTAAGAAATCGCTGCATCGTCTACGACGAATTGCTCAAACATCGAGTATTTGTTTTCGGGAACAAGACTCTCGAGCTTGCTCGCGTCCATCGTCACTTCCACGCATAGTCGAGTTTATAAATAGAAAATCATTTGATTTTGACGTATGCCTCGTACCCAACTCTTTGACTTGGCATATTCTCGATGAATATTCGATCTGATCCCATTTTCTCTGCTGGCTCTTGAAATTTTTTTCTCTATGATTGTATTTTGTTTATAAATTCTTGTAAAAATTAATTATTCATGATTTTGGATAGTAATTAATTGGCAAGGAGATCGATTGCGAGCATTGCGTAATTTTTTCTCCAAAATTTCTTTGCGATAAATTTATACGAATTTAATGATTTATTTTTTTGGTCGCTGAATATTCCCAAGGCAAGACAAACCTTTGGTGAATACATTTTCTTAAGAACACGTGCAACAATCATTCAAGTCAAAAAGTCTCACGAGACCCTTACGCAACGTAAACCCATCTGTGCGGTGATGAAAAGTTTATACACTGCGTTTCGTTTTTTTGTGTTTTGTTCCATCGTCGTTTTTGGTAGAACGCTGTGCACGTTCCCATGTGGGCGTTCGCACTGTCGAATTTACGCTCTTAGCCCCACGACCCTCGACCAGCCCACAGCTAAATTCCCCTCCGTACTTTCCCATGTGAAACTTCGACATCGAATTCAAATTAAACGCGATCCACACTTTTTTCTTTACATTTTTACAATTTACTGTACATCGAGACTATCCCAACGAAAATAAATGAAAAAATTGATCAATCTGTTACGCGATTTTATTTTTGAAATCTGCTCATGTTTACATTCGAAAATATTCATCGACGAGAGAATCAAATGAATATTGTAGTTTGTAATTCGAACATGCAGTCTCGAAGAATAATTAAAAAATTTAGAAAGCGTCTCCGCGGTGTCTTCCGATGCTCTCGTCAAATTTTCAATGCTCCCACGTTTTTCAAGTTTCTTTTTGTCCATATCGTTTTTTTAAATATCCCAACAGCCGACAATTTTGACTCTCGAACGATCGTCCAGGAAGAGTCCAAGGTCAATGATGAAAGAGAAGAGAAGAATAAAGGAGAGTCGTTCGTACGTAGTTGAGAAAAAAAAAGTGATAGAGCACGAACCAGCGCGGGAGAATGGAAAAATGAAAATTCCTTTACGATTTCTGCGGTATAAATGGGAGCGAAGGAGAAAAAATGGAGACGACGAAACGAGGAACAAAAATGTGTGAATATCGTATTCGTGGTCGCGGAAATATTGACGTTCGTACGTGAGATGTGTGGCAACGTAAATAGAGGTTTTTTTTATCTTTTCAGAATTAAAACAATTCGAAGTACGCACGGATGCTTTTATCTAGTATACACACGCCGAGTAATTATAGCGCAAATTAATTTGATGTTGGGGCACCACGGAAGTGTGCAATTGTACAATAGAACGAGGAATGAAGCTAATTATATTCCATTTGCGAGGGCAAAAGGGCAGAAGAGTTTGTACGAAAGATTTAAGTTGTGTCTGAGGAAAAAAAAAGTGTCGATTCTTTGTCGAAACTATAAAAAAAAAAAGTGCGTGCATTCGGAGGATTCGAATTTTTCCCAAAATTCAACTTCACGACTTCCGACCGCGGATTACTCTGCTCGAGTGTCGTTTTTTCTTTATTTTTATTGTCGGCTCGAGTTTCCTAACCTCGGCCCCTCGCCCCGCAGTTCGTTCCTCGTTCGCCCATTTCTATGTTTGGTGTTCGTGAAATTTATGCTTCCTGTCCACGCACAATATGGCTCTCTGTGTTGGTCCCACAACGGTATGTACACATGTGTACACAAGAGTCGAGAATTTGTGCCACGAGTATTTTGTACAGGGCGTTTGAAAACTTTATTCCATTTTTTCTTTGTCATGTTTATTTTACCGAAGTTCTTCGGCGTATTTATGTTAGAATTTCGACTGTCCCGACACTGATTGATCAACATTTCGAGAATTACGAAACATCGAAAGAAAAATATTTAAAAATCGTTTTGTTTGAGACTTTTGCGGCTCTTATCTGAAGCTAGAATCTTTCGTACGTGTTTTGAGACACTCTGTACCGGTCGAGAGTGGGTCCGAGAGCATTCATCGTGAAGGAGAGACTCTCGGTCCGATACGTGTCCTTTTTGACCGTCTGTCCTATTCTAAACACAACATACACACACACGCCTTTCGTTTTAACTCTCCAAGACTCGTCTTTTTATGATTTCTTTGTCTTTTTCAATATTTTTTTTGTTCCAGCTAGTCTGGAGGCCTGCTCGACTACGGAACGGAATACTCATTAAGGATATATGTATATACACGTATATATATACATACAAACGTATTTATTTCGCAGAGACGAAATGCTGGCCTTTCGAAATTGGACGAAAACGACGAAAATTAATAGAGATTGATGCGAGACCGGGTCCCGCATATCTCGCCAGTTCTCTGTCTGTTCTGCCTCCGGGCATCAAATACACAATACGTATATAACGTGTATCTACATGCCGCCACATTTCTTGGTCATAGGTCGAGCCTCTAAATTCGTCGGTGCTGGAATGCATCGCAGAATGTGCATTTATCCAATTTTTCGCTGAACCTATTGAATAATTAACTAAGAAAAAATCGTTTTTACGTGAAAACGTGGAAATTGCACAATTTTCCATTCAGACAGATGGAAATTACGTCACGAGGCTTTTTTCCTCGAATTTTATGTGTATTGCAAGCAGGAGTGGGGGGAAGAAGCCGGTGCGGATAAGAGCAAGAGAAAAGATCGCAATCTCTCTCTCGAGAGAGAGCCACAAGGTTAAGAAAGTGTAAAACCCTCGTTTATGCATTCTACGTCCTTTTCTGTGCATGTATGTGTGTGTACTCATAAAATCGTGTACAGCATGTGCACATACAAGCAAAAAAGTATATACGACAACGAGAAGTGTATAAATTCACATGTGTGCGTACACTCGCGTTTTAAAAATGATAAAAGCTGCAAAAGCTCGTATAACATTTCATGGGATTCTCTTAAAATCATGTAAAAGTTTATGGGACTGCGGAAGGAGTTTTCGATAACGCTAGATCGTGGAAAACTTCACTTTCGAGCTATGTTGAGTGCACGCAAATGCAGCTTTGTATTATTGCAATTTACACCTTAGAAAGACGATGAAAAATGTCGATGATGAAATTTCGTTGCATCTACGCGAGAATAACTTCGAAATCGTCGCGTCAGCTCGATTTTGTTGCAGCACAAGTTTGGATACTGCTTTCCGATCCGTCGAACAAAAGGAGAAATTTCTAAGAACCGTGCATAGTTTTTGAGGTTGAGAACTTTTTATCTGTGGCAAATTTTCAATTCTTGGTTAACCACAAAAGGCCGACAATATCACGACGAAGCAAGGAAGCTGGCGATAAATGCGACAAATCTCGAAAACACTTTTTTCATTCTCAATAAGAATGTGAATAAAAGTGTTAAGGGTTCGTTGAGAGAATAAGTTTCTACATACGTTACATTTGTGCTTATACACACTAACGCATAGTCAATTATGATCATGGACTCATAAATAATGTGGATTAAAGATCTGACAGCAGGGGAATAAAATACGAAGAATAAAAAGAAGAAAGTCGTTTGCTTTCGACTTCGATATCGAGGCCTACAGGATGCCACAAAAGTCGTTCCCGTCCTGGAGGGTTTAGACATAAATTTAAAATTTCCAGTTAACTCGATCGAATGTCGCTGGTTATTTAATAATTTATCGACATCGAGTGACAAAGAAAAAATCGTGACTATTTTTTTGTCAAAGTTCGATGATCACCTCGCGCACTGTAAATCCTTAGGCTGAGTTTTCGAACACCCTCTATATGCGTAATCCCTTGTTGTTGTCTATGCGACCTCTCAACGATTAGTTTTCTTTTGCTTGTCAGAGTGGGCCTCGGAATCCCAGGCTGATCGTTTTCGGAGGCAAGTCCTGATCGAAAATAAATATTCTGCTAACTTTAGATAGTTTTTTTTTTTTTTTTAATATTCCCCTCATAAATATTTTTCCGTTCGAGAAATAATCAAGAAAAATGATCATCTTTTTTTAACAGGTTTAAAAAAAAAGCGAGGGAACCAAGGCTGCTGCAACTTTGGGACGCAACGAAATACTTTTTTTCGCACTTTTGAATTTGCTCAATTTCTTTTCTGGAGAACGAGTTTTTGGTTCAAAAATTCTTTCCTTTTGTTGATGGAATTCAAGATTTCATGGTGCAACGTGCAATATTTCTTGCTATCTCGTTGAATTTTTCTAGCATGTTTTCAATAATGACAAAATATTCCTCAATTATTATTAACAATGTGTACAAATTTTTTGCTTTGCTGTGCAACAGAAAAAATACATCGTCGTATGCGGACGATGCGATCTACGAAATGATTATTTTCGACGAGATGAATTTAACGATGTTGAAGTTTGCAACGTTGGACTGGAACGAAATTCTGTTTTTTCTTGAGCAGATTATCAAGATTCTTATTTAATATTTCGTCAGCACAATAAAACGATTTTTTTTCAGGATTCAAACCCAAAATCGGAAAAAGTATTTTTGGTTGTAGCCCAACGTTGCGAACTTCAGTGTCATTGAATTTAGCTGCGATTCAGCAATGCAAATTCCATTGTTGTTAATTGGAGATTATTGTCTTGAAAAGCGTGGCTAATGAGGCTGAAATCGTGGAGTGCGCAAGGTGAGGGTTAGATCGCGATAAACCCATCACACGGTACCGCATTAATTCCACGGTACAAAGTAAGTTTTGTGGATTTGCCAGGTAGTAGATATACAGAGAGAAACAGTCGAGTGTGCCAAGAGAGCATAACCCACCTCTGTAGATTTAAACTGCGCGAAGATTATGTAATGTTGTGGCGGGTTTAACGCCGCGGACGAGAGCCGAGCGAAAGGGAAGGAAGCATAAAAATAATATCTCGAAAAAACGGCGGAAATAAAATGTCCAATAAAAATAATCATCAAGATAACAGTGAGAGACTGCCAAAAGTTTCGTGATAAATTAGCAAATCAGACAACGATTTCTTTCCAACGTAAATGGAGTCCCCAAAATTTTTTTGTAGTTCCCTCCAACGGAAATTTCAGTGCCGACGTATTGTTGTCGAGACTGCAGTTTTCGAAAAATTTTTTTTAGCGCTTTGGGCCTTTCAGAGAAGTTAAAAAAAACGCGCGGAATAATTTCGCTACAATTGTGATTCCAGCTTCGAAAAATCGTCCACTCGATGTACGCACACCATTTGTACTCGTTCCGTCAATCCGTTATCGAGACTTCGTGATGCCAATTGGAAAAACATATTTTTGGGTTAACAACTCTGGAGCGCTGCATCGATTTATTTTTAGACGCGAAATTTGTACTTGTTCTCGCGTATTAATAAAAGACGTGTGTGAAATTTCATGAGCAACATCTCGAGAGTCTTCGATTTTGAAAATCCATCGACGTAAACAGCGATGCAATCAACTTATCAATGACGCATTAAAACTTGGTTGCTGCATTTACACGCAGGGTCAATTTGACCCGTTACGTGCTTTGTTTGTCGGCAATCGCCAGCCCTACGTTCGATTTGCATCGGAAAAAAATCAGGCTGAGTTCGAATGTTTCTCAACATGTGAGCATCATAAAAATTCAGAAAACAAATCGGTAAATGGTTCAAATAAATCCCAAAAACTTTAAATTCTAAAAAATGAGAATTTCGCTTAAAAACCGACATTTTCAAAAATTTTGAAACTAAAAGCCGAAACTGCACTCATCGGAGCTGATATTACGAAAAAAAAAATTGTACTTTGTCAAGATTTTCAGAAACTGTATTCGATTCGACGAGGGACAAAAAAAAATTGGGTCAAAATGAGCCAGTGTGTCAACGGAGGGCTGGCAGCAAGATTCTGTAAAATTTGACTGGACAGGTAAGTTTAATGAAAATGACAGCAACGAGAGACATCGAAGCGAAACATTTGGCAGCCACGTGAAACCTGCGCTTCGTTTGCTTTACGCAAACACACACATTTGTGCTTGTTTGTGTGTATAAACGGACACACACTCGCGTATATACACAAACACATATAAATTATATTGGATACGGCGGCCGCTTTAGCTTCATTTGCATTAATGAGGCAGTTTGTATTTTCGCGACGTATACACACCAGGAGAGCGCGCAAAGCGAACGTAGTTTTTTCTCTCTCGATGAGCGCCTCCGGCCAACAACGTACCGAGCTACAAAGTCCTCACGATTTTTTCGACATTTGGCACGTAACGAAAATTGCACCGTTCACCAAAGAGTCTATCCGTAAGAATTTTTCGACTGCGAGTTTCGAGTCTCGAGTCTCTTAACCGGAGAATAAAAAAGACTAGAAAAAAGTGTTGATCTAAGGTCATGGGCAAAGAGACGTCGAACATTGTGAGCAAAAATTGAAGACAGAAAAAGCAACTACTCGTCTGCCATAACGTTCTCGGAATCATCGAGCTATTCAATTTTTTTATCAAATTAAAATCGTATTAAGACTCTGGAACAGTTTCTAGAGGCCAAAAACGCCTTCGGGGATTCGATAGGCTTCCGAAGACCTTGTTGTGACCTTGGAGACATCAGAAAAAATAAAGCCCTTCGTGTCTTTTTTTTATTTTATCAATCGCTCAAATTTTCGTGTATTTTCCCATCATTTTTCCGATATCCCGACGTCACCAAGTTATCATTTCACTTTTGGAATCTCATTCATGGATATTTCGAAATTATGTAAATGTCCACACACCGAGATTCATCGGCGGACGAAATAAAATACAGAGACCTTGAAGCTGCGCTTAATCTTTAGATTCTACAGTTTTCAGTCTCCGTTTTCGGGATCAGTTTTTTCGAAAATGTGGGGGAAACCGACCGCGCAGAATTCGATGGAGAGCGAAGTAGTTTAGTTTTTTTTCCACTTCGAGTCTTTTTAGTTCACAGAGCACAGGGCAGCGGTACGAACACGTGGCCCTAGTGTGGGAGCTTCACTGTGGCTCGCTTTGTTCGTCAGGAGCTCGTCAATGAAGTTCCATACGAAAAAAAAAACGACTTTAGATGAATATGCTCGAAACCTCGTTGAAATAATTTCCATAACGTTCCATCTCGACTGCAAAGTTCGTAAGAAAATCGGGTTTCGACCTCGACCAAAATACACAGAGCTTACGAACTGTTTTTCGAACGTAAACTGGCCTAAGCTTCTCTTCGGCTTAAAAGGCTCATCGTATACGATAATGACGTTCAAATGCACACAATTCTCTTCGTTTTTTGACAACGAATCGAACGGTGTACGATAAAGTCAAATTCGACGAGGATTGCTCAAGGAAAACTGCATAAAACGAAAAATTGTAAAAAAACAGTTTTTTTCTTCATTTGCGTTTCTGGAATGAAGCGAAATTCCTGTGCCTTTCGAATCAGACGCCAAAGTTCATTAAGTTCAGACGAACATTACGAGTGACACTTTTCGGACACCCTGTAGATTATTTACGATTATGAACGGGCGAACTTATGAACAAGGAATAAAAAAAAGTTTTTTCATTATGTGAATCGAACTTGTCAACTTTCTCACATTATTTATTCGTCCGTGTGTATGTAGAGCGTGAATAAATGCAGAGCACATGGCAAAGTGATTGAACATGCCGCTATCGGTCTACAAAGAGCTGATAAAGAGAATATCAGACCCGAGCGACATTAAAAAAAAAAAAAAAAAAAAAANAAAAAAAAACACGAGAGGCTTTTTTTAATAGGGAAAAACACACGAGTAGGTTTTTGGACTAATTGCCGGGTTACGTATCGCACAGAAGGCCATTCATCGTGGACAACCTTGAGCTCCGACTGGATTCCACGTCTTGTTTTTATTCGAATGTTTTCGGCGCTGGGATGTACCGAGCCTCTATACGTATAGGCACGCGGTATTTTATGTACGTGCCAACTAATAAATTATTTAATAATGACACCCGAGTTTATTCCGAACAAAATCACGTGGCAAAAATCATACTTTACGTTTATTCAATTGTGCTGTAACCTTTTCTTTCACGTAACATTTTTTTCCTGTTGCAGAAAAAAATGTAAATTATAAATACACGAGGACGACCTTGCGCGTTTCGAAAATAAATTTTTCAAGCTCAATATTCCGTTCAATTTTGCCAAAGATTCGAGCGTTTTGTCAAAAATTTAGCGAACAATTATTACGTAACATCGTGGTTCAACGTGCAAGCGAATATTTACATTTTTTAAATATCGATCAACGATTCTCGACAATTCTCGCCCCAAGGAACATTTTTAGTTGCGCGTCGAGTTTTTCTAATAAAACTCAATCATCGAGGAAATGAAAACATATCGGAAATAGTTTTCGAAAACTTTAGACACTTTTCTTCGTGATAGAAAAACGAAAACGAAGTCGAAATGACGAAGAACCAAGTGACAGACATGCTCTTCGTGCAGTTGAACATCTTTACGGAACTTTGAAAAGTTTTCGATGCTTCTTTACACCCGAAGCTGTCGGATGGTAGAATCTCGAGGAGCGAATGAATGGGAAATTTGATGAAGCGATAATAATAACAAAACAGTGATAGGGATCGAAAAAGGCGCAGCACGTGCGTCGAGTGGCCCGCCTTTTAATTTCCGCAACGTGACACTTCCCGGAGCCGCAACGGTCGAGTATTGACTGTACGCTCGGCCTGTGTATCGTGAACATTTTGAAAATATTCGTTTTTACTGCGTGTAACTCTGAAAAATGTAATCAATGAGTTTCCGGACACAAGGACCTGCGATAAAGATTTAACGCGCAAACATTTGCATAGCAGTGCGAGGAAGAAACGACGTTTCACTGTTTCTTCTGTTCGTTTTCTTTGGACACTTGATTTTCCTACGAGAAGATCGAATTTTCTAAAACTTACGATGTTTCCGAGTCTCGAACAAAGCGCGAGACTGAAAGGGAAATTAACATGGTCTCTATTTGTACAGAGGATTCTATAAATATATATATGGCATTCATGAGCAGAGGGTGTTAGTCGCGTGTGATTTGTTGACGGTAAGAACTCGTGTACGTTCGTTAAACGCGCGTAAGAGTTGTTTTTTTGTTTTCGTTCGTATTCCTACCTTCGAAATAACGTCTCGGTATTATGTGTGCACTAACAAAATAGTCAAAGCACTGAATTTAATGAAACACAGAATAAATATAAAAAGCTAACACCGTGTGCGGGATAAACTTGTGTTGATATACGTGTGTTTACGAGTTGTATCGCGCGGTAAAAATGAAGTGGAAAATGGAAGAGTGGCCGAGGAAGGAGGCCCCGAACGCGACCGTTTGAGCTCCAGCACCATCGGCTGCCGGCGCGCGACTGTGGACATTTCGCGGCCGCTACCGGCCTAGATATGTAAGAGTTATTTTTAGCGATTGTCGTCATTGCCTCGAGCTCCTATTGGCCGTTGGTGACGTGATTGGGCTTTCTCATTGGACGAGAAGGCAAAACGAGGTAGGGTCCCCTGAGGCTGTGCATGATTCTCTTTCTTTTTTTCACTTTTTCTCTCCCTCGTGCATAGTCCTCGTATGTACACGAGAGCGTGTACACTCCGTCGTGTGTACACTTACGCGATCGTGTCACATAACCTAATATATATACGTGTATACATGGGGAGACAAAATGTACACACATGTCAAACTGGTGGGTGCGTCTTTTGACTCTCACCACGGGGCGCGAGAACGAGAAAAAAGAGAGAGAGAGAGAGGGAGCGAAAGGTTTTACCCTGGCGAGTTTTGTTGACATGAAACTGTCAGGTAGAAAAAGAGCCACGAGGAAAGATACGTTTTTCGTTGATGGTTTCACGTGCTCGCTTCCGGGTACCGGATGTAGGGACATGTTAAAAAATGGACGCGATTGTAATCTCAAGTTTTTCCGACTGCGAAATATTCATTTTTAAAAAACTTGCTATTCATTTAATTCAAACTTTTTGGTAAACCGAACGTCGTAACTGACGTATCTGTAGATCGCTCCTCGCCAGCTGACCGACTGAAATTTCATCTAAAAGATCGCGGTATTGAGATCGGCTCGATAAGATCGAAGCCGCGAACAACCCACGCTAAAAGAAATCTCAAGTCAGTGACCGGCAGATGTTTTCAGATTTTTCCTATCGTCAAGCATCCCCCACGTTCCACAAGTGTATATGCCATTCGTGTTAAATCGCGCTTTACTTTCATTTCTCGCTCGTTTAAAACGCCATAAACTCGTCCCCCGTCCTTGCATCAATAAAATCACGATTGTTTCGATTGAAAATTTTATTCCCCACGAATTTCGTACAAAAAATGAAATACAATCAATTGAATAAGTTTCCTTGGAATAATTCACTCAATTGTGCTCGTTTGACAAGCGGTACGTTGTTGTTGTCATTATTGCCGTTGAGATACTTCCTCAAAAATGTTTACGCGTCTTGAGAGATTCACAAAGAATAACAAATTCTTATCGTTCTCGCTATATTTTTTTAACGGACTCTTGCAAACCGTTGTTGCCTCCATCAACACCTCGTATTTGCATAAGGCGTTTGTCCCTCAGCCTCGATTATTTAAACATTCATTAACGAAACCGAAACGTTCAGCACGAAATAAGCGATCGCAGCTTTATTCGTTTCGAGGAAAAATGTTCACGATATATTTCCTTCGTTCCTATAAGTCTCCCACTAATGCCACCTACGAGATGACCACGATACTGCTTGTCAATTCGATTCCTACGAATGCACACGTAACCCCAAAGTTTTAGCTGAACGTCGTACTGTCGAATGCTTCTATTCATAAATATACCCAATCCACAAGTTGCTCCAAGTCTCGTTCTTTTGCCTACACAGTTTTCAATTACCCCGTTCCATGCCCTGCTCTGTTTACTCTGTGAATTACTATAAATGTTCCATGATACGACGCTCATGAAAACGTACTTTCCAGCTTTTACGTGCGAGCTCGAATTCATCGTGCGTGAGAGTCGTAAATACCGATTTAAATTTCCCATAAAATTCCTTAAGTGAAATTGGAAAAAAAAACTCGATCCACTCAACAGTCAACTCTTGCCACATTTCCTGGTTCGTTGGGCGAGATTTTTTCTTATGGCTATGTCGTTTTGGATTGTATGTAAATCGCCCCTTTACCAAAATAGTGAAATTTACGCGAGCGGGAAAAAACTGCCTGAAATCATCGTTCCAGTATTTTAACAGAACGACGCCATATTTATTTGTATATGCGGGGACCATGAGACTTTTAAAAATATTAAATAGTCGATGGTCATCGAAATAATTGATGCAAAAAGTTGCGATGTATCGAAGAAAGAGAGCGAGAGAGAAAGAGGGGAATAGAGAGAAAAGATAAGAGATGCGTTTATGTGCGGACGTGGGCGTTGCATATGTGCTGAAGTAACGTATATATCTAAACGTGAATAATAGAGATGAGCAGGATCTACGACACACACCTTGGGTGTCATAAACGGTCTCCGGAATTGAGCCCATCGTTTTTTTCGCGCGTCAAACGGCCACGGAATTCGATCTCATCTTTTCAACAACAATAATAACTCTCTCGAAAATCTATCCAAGAGAAATCTTGCATCGCGGTATATAACTCGCGACTGAAAGATCAAACAAACCGTGCTCTCCTTTCTAGCTGTTTCTGTCTTTGAATATAAATGACAAGCTAGCTCTCCGGGCGATAATTAAACGGAACGTCGAGTCTCGTGAACGCTTTTGCGCTTTGCTGCTGCAAAAAAAGTCATACGTCTGCCCCACCGCCATAACCACTCGCCACTCGCTGTCGCTCTTTCCTTCCCCCCGGTGTTTTGTGACACAGCGCTTAGAACGTCCAGTGGTCAAAGAGCGCACTAACACGTTTATATCTACTTGTTGGAGCTTTCAAAAAGCCTTGAACATTCAGCTAAATGTTCGGATATGTAGATGGTGTACCAGAATTACTTCTGGAATTTTCATCAATGCCAAAAACATTTCGGAACTAAAAAAAATTTTTTAAAATCGTTTCATTTCTTTGGGAAGATCTGTTCATCCCTTCCCCTCCTCGTCGAATGAAACAAAATTCCGCCATTGTTTTCTTCACTTTTTTACTTGTCTTCGGAATGTTCAAAACTTATTTAGTGTCTTTTTTTCGTTCGTCATTGAATTTTCGTTTACGTGTTAGATCCGAACGAAATGTATCGAAATAGATTAAATCCGATAATACTCGATGATGAAGTATTCCGAACGCACGAATAGGATTGTGATTTAGTACGAAAATGAATACAATACAGGATAATAATAGACGTTCGTTGGTTTATTTGCGTGCCGTGGAATAAACTCGGTGGCGCGACGATGTACAATACGTAGGATTCTGAACAAGTGTAGGGAAGAAACTTTTAATCGCAAAAAAAGGAGGAAAGTTTATTTGGAAATGATCGCACAATCCCCGATGGTGTCGATCAATTCAAATGTCGGAGCAATAAAAAAAAAAAGAGTCCGAGCAAGAGAGCATAGACGATGTTTACCAATTTAGTTCCCAATTGGTCCGCATGGCGTGCAAACCTGTGCGCGGATTTTTCACCCCGCCATCTTGTAGCGTCTCTTCTCATCCCCACCTTGTACACAACCGGTTCGTCACGTTTGTCTATATTCTCGCATTCCTGTATATCTATATATATATACCGGCATTAATATATGTCGCACGTCGGTCTTCCGGCAAAGTAATCAAACGCACGCCGTTGAGAGAGCGGAACAATACATCGCTACAGCAGTGTGTGCCACAAGTTTCGTGACAAAGATGGCAGCGAGTATAAACGGTGTTTTTCGCAAAGAATTGCAAACTGCGATATTAGAAAGCAAAGTTTTGGTGGTCGGTGCCGGTGGCATCGGTTGTGAAATTCTCAAGAATCTCGTTCTTTCCGGATTCAAGTACATCGAAATAGTGAGTTTATCCTCCACCTTTACAAACCTCTCCGTTTCGTCAACACGCTTGATATTTGCGCGTCGCAACAAAATATCTTTTCCCACCATCTGACACATGGCTCTTGAAATTTTCCTTACAGATTGATTTGGACACGATCGACGTTAGCAATCTCAATCGGCAATTCCTCTTCCGTAGAGAGCACGTCGGCAAATCGAAAGCGGATATCGCTGCTCAAACAGCTTTGACTTTTAATCGGGACGTCCAAATCGTCGCCTATCACGACAGTATAACCTCGTAAGTTATCCAAAATATATTTTCCGCCCATATCACTCGATGAAATTTCGTTTTTAACCTCCAAATTCCCACAACTTCGATTTCCGAACGTTACCTTTTCGAAAAATTCTCAAACTACTTTGATTTTCTCTGCGACACGTTAAATTCCCTGCACGCCATTAAAAAATTCTCCAACGCCGTTCGCCATTCTTTCCACATTGCGATATCACAGAAATCGCATTCATTGAACCATCTTTCTCTTGCCGCCCGCCCAAATGCGATGAAAGAAACAATAAAGTCCCAACGTGTGCACGCTGACGGTAAAAAGCACTTTGTACTTTCAATTGCGTGTTTTCTTACAGTCCCGAATTCGATCTGTCGTTCTTCAAGAATTTCACGGTCGTCTTGAATGCTCTTGACAACAGAGCAGCTAGAAACCATGTAAATCGCATGTGTCTCGCGGCCGATGTGCCGCTCATTGAATCCGGAACTGCCGGATACGAGGGCCAGGTGGAACTCATCAAGAAAGGATTGAGCCAGTGTTACGAATGCACTCCAAAAGCGGCACAAAAAACTTTCCCAGGCTGCACTATTCGCAATACACCCAGCGAACCGATTCATTGTATAGTTTGGTCCAAACATCTCTTCAAGTAATTATTTCATATTTTCATGATTGCGGAGCTTGCGGTGAAAGAAACTAGAAAGTTGATGCCGCTGGGTTTTGGGAATTGCTTGATTTTATTTGGAACCATAACTAACTGCTCTTTTCCTTGTATAGTCAATTGTTCGGGGAGGAAGATCCTGACCAAGATGTCTCGCCCGATACAGCCGATCCGGAAGCCGCGGGTAATTATTTCCGAAAATTTTCACTTATTCATGCGAAATACAGAATCAGAGAAGTGGGAAGACGATTACAAACGTTGGAATGCAACGAAAATATTGTTTTTTTTTCGTTATTTCGATTAATTAATGCGATTTTTTCAATTTTTTTAGTAAATTCATTTGTCAATGGCAGAGAAAACGGTCGCATTATCGTTGTCACAATTACTGTTTGAAAATTTTCGGCTTGGTTATAAATGATCAGTTTTCGTTGCATTCCAACGATGCGAACTTGAACATTACAAATTGTTGAATGTTGCTATACACTGGTCGATACCGCGATTTAAAAAACCAATGTTTTTCGTATTTTTCCAGACACTGCCGGCGAAGGCGCCTTGAATTCGAAAGCGGATGAAAAAGGAAACGTGACTCGCGTATCAACGAGACTCTGGGCACAGTCCTGTGGCTACGATCCAGAAAAATTATTCACCAAATTATTTCACGATGACATCAAATATCTTTTGAGTATGGACAATTTGTGGAAAAAACGACGACCACCTACGCCACTGAAATGGAAAGAACTTCCGGACGAAGGTGCGTTACGACAGAACATTCCTACGTTGACACACTGGGTCATTTCGACCCAGAGTGCTTGCTTCTTCACGATTTACTGACAAAACTCACTTTCCCACTCTTTACAGTCGCGAGCTGCAGCAAAGATCGCACCGATGAATCCGGCCTGAAGGATCAGCAAAGATGGAGCTTAGCCAAATGCGGCCAAGTATTTGCCGAAGCTTTGAAAAATTTGAAAAAGTCTTTGGAAACTCTTAAAGGAAAAAATCCGAGCGATCATTTGGTCTGGGACAAAGATGATCAGAGCGCCATGGATTTTGTTGCTGCCTGCTCGAACATCCGAGCTCACATATTTGGAATACCCCAAAAAACAAAATTCGACATCAAGTGTAAGTAACAAGAATTATGATTCCATAATCCTCCGAAGCAAAATTCATTTTCTTAACGAAAATTTTTATTGAAACGGATTGACTCGTGATTGACGAATTTCTTTTATTTTTCACAGCAATGGCGGGAAATATAATTCCAGCGATAGCGACAACGAACGCGATAATCGCGGGAATCGTGGTCCTGCACGCTTTCCGTGTCCTTGAGAATAACTTGAAGGCGTGTCGATCGGTTTATCTGAGGCTAAAAATGAACCATCGCAATCAACTATTGGTACCTGAGAAATACGTTAATCCACCCAATCCAAAATGTTACGTTTGTGCCCCAACTCCACAAGCTGTTTTGGCGGTCGATACGAAAAAAATGACGATAGCCGAGCTCGACGAGGCAGTTTTGAAAGGTCGATTGAATATGATCGCTCCCGACGTTATGGTCGACGGTAAAGGGATCGTTCTCATCAGCAGCGAGGAGGGCGAAACTGAAGGAAACAATGAGAAAATCCTCGAAGACCTCGGTGTCAAGGACGGTACAATTCTCAAGGTCGATGACTTCCAACAAAATTATTCTTTAACCGTTACTGTTATACATCGTGACAGGCCCGACGCCAGGGACAACAGCCCAGACTTTCTTGTCGTTGCTGATGAACAGGATATCAAACCCAAGGAAGAACAAGCCGAAGAGAAGAAACCCTCCACTTCTAATGGCCAGGTATACTTTTTGTTACCATTCCTTTCTCCAATTCCTATCATCAAGCATTTTATTATTAATAACAAATCTGTTCCGTGATTAAAAAAAAAAAACGCTTTTATTAAACAAGTAAAAGCTTTTCATTATTAATACTAAATGCATTTTATTATTGATAAAAAAAACGCTTCTAATAAAAAATCAAAAGTTTTTTTACTACTCATAATAAATGCATTTTATTATTAATAAAGAAAATTATTTTAATAAAAAAGTAGAAGCTTTTCATTATTAAGAAGAAATTCATTTCATTATTAATAAAAAAATGCTATTAACGAAGAAGTAAAAGCATTTTATCATTGATGGTGAAATTCTTGACGATAGAATTTTAATAAAATAACAAAAGCATTTTATTATTAATAATAAAACGCTTTTAATAAAAAAGCAAGAGATGTTTATTATTAACAATGAATACATTTCATTATTAATAAAAAAAATTGTTTTTATAAAAAAGTAAAAGCATTTTATCATTGATGGTGAAATTCTTGACGATGTAATTTTAATAAAATGATAAAATAATTTTATTATCTATAAAAAAATGCTCAATTATCAATTTTATTGTTAATAATCAAATGCATGATTGTTAGAATTTGGCGATAGAATTCGCAGATAGAAGAAGGCGGATAAATAAAACGAAAGGAACTAGGGAAAGAAAGAAATAGTTAATTAAAAATTGAGTTTTTGGAGCATCATTGCTGTGGCTCCGACAATTAAATGTTTAAATGTTAATTTTAAAAATGCTCATTTTCAGGTAAATGATGTCGATGACGATGCGGTTATCATCGTTGAGTCCGAGTATTCTCCACAGGCACCAGAACCCATGGACGGAGTTGCGAAGAAGAGACGAACTAAATCGCCGATTTCAGCGGATCCTTCGCCAAAGAAACGAAAAGTCGAGACGAAATGCCCGAGCGGGGATGACGACGATATTTGCATTGTAGAGAACAACGAGGAGGTACAATTTTTGAGCAGCACGAACAACGAGCCAGCGGTGAACAACAAAAAACAATCAATGAAAAAAGCCACCGAGTCCGTTGACGACGATTGCCAAATCGTTTACAACGACGCCGATCCCACCAACGGTTCCCCTACGAAAAAAGTTAAGACGACCAACAATTGATTAACAGACTTTCATTTTATTTTCGAATTTCCTTCTTTTTTTTTACGAATTTGCTTATTCTTTCCATCGTACGTTTCACTTGTCCATCATGATAAACGAAACCAAGAGAATTTCTCTACTCTCTCATTCCCCAGCGGTGTCCGGACAGATTTAACCTAACAACTCCCACTTTTCGCTCCGAAATCCTTTTCTTTCTATTTTATCGTTTTTTTTTCTCCAACCAATAGAATTAACAGTAATGACCCTTCGCTGTATATAAGTGCGACGAAACCGTACTTCAGACAAATCGTTCAGTGGATTCGAAGTTATTGTAATAAGCGTATCTCTCCCGAGATTGCAATTTTGGGAGATTCTACAGAAGGACGTACAATTATTTTCAAACTACGACTTCAATCGACCAAATGTTTTTTCGTTATCGCTAAAAAAAAAAACAGTGTTTTAAGTCTCGGTGGTTCACCGCGCGTATTTCAAAGTGGAAAACATGGAAACGAACACAGTCGCGTTGCCTGGGCAATGAGACTGCTGGATGTATGAAATAAATAAATAATTCATGTAATAAAACCTGAAAACGAACATTTTTCCAGTTTCGATATGAATAATTTAGGACAACCGCATTGTTTCTGTTTTCGTCACTTATATTTATTAGATTTCTCATTAAATATGTCATGATTTTCCAATAAATTACAGAAACGAGATGCGTTTTATCGGAAATTTTTTTTTCGGGCCTTGTTTCAGTCGCTTCCCGGTGCACAACACTTGAAATAATCTTCGTGCTCGTATCCAAACATTTCAAAGTCTATTCTATAACGCTGGAACAATCGTCTCACGAGATTTTTCGATAGATTCTCGAAATATTTACAAGTTCGAGCAAAATCGCTTTTTCCACCGCGACTCGATTGAATTTTTGGCAAATAAGCGCTGTTTTCGTCCAGCCTGAGATTCTTAAATATATAAGTCACGTCGTTCATCGTGTAATTCTCCAAGTTGAGGATGTAATCGAATTTCACGGTGCAGATCGAACATTGCTTGTGGTATTGACTCCAATGGTCATCATCCTTTTCCAGTGGCTGACTTAATAACCACACTATGAATTCCTCAAACGTCGGTACCAACTTTAACCTTTGGGAATAAGAAAAAATCAATTTAGAGAGAGTCGAATAGATTTTTGACAAAAACTTTCCATAGCGATTCGCAACACGATCAACTATTTTTTCGTTTTTTCATATTTTCATTTTCCACTTGCGAAATGTCGCGGTTCTCCGAATGAAAACTCAACTTTTCTGCATCAAAAGCGATACTGAAAGAAAAAATGGACGCATTTTTTGCACGACTCTGATAGGAAATCGATCGCAGTCGACAAAAACTATAAACACAATTCGCAAAACTCTCGTGTTTTGTATTCATAGTTCGATTTTTTTTTTACCCCATCGGCCCTTAACCCTTAATAGTCACACCTCCAGATCGTCACGAAATAGTCATTGGAGGTCTTATCAACCTCATTCACTATGGAAAGCGATGAATAGTTGAAAAATCGGAAAAAAATAAAATGAAATAATTACAAAGTATTTCAAGTGTTGCTTTGCTATTTTTGTCTGACGTCTTGCATTCAAAGTCTGCAATTATGACTTGTAAGCAACATGAAGAAAGCAAATACGTCAAAAACATCATTATCGGCGGAATTTCTTTTTGATAGACTTTCAATGAATCCCTCACCTTTTGTGAGGATCGAAGATACGTTGTAATGCTGAACCATTCGTTTGATTTGCATGAAACAACTCTGGTCTCGTAACGCGAAATATACGAGGCGCATAAATCCAAGCTTGTGCCGTGTAACGTGAATTATCTTCTATTCTGTCTCTGCAAATGTAATTATTGTTTTGAAAAAGAATTCTAATATGTTTAGAATTTATGAAATATAGAAATTACGAATTAGACTAAATTTGATTTTGCGTAGAAAAAAGGAATTATCAGAAGAGACTGATTTTTAGCAAGAAGCTGGAAAAAGCATTGAATTTATTTTGCAAATAATTTACACGTTTTTTACCTGTACGATGAAACGAGCCTCTGGAAAGGATGCCGGACCACCAAGAACTTGAAGACTCTCGTGTCATTTATGATTCTATTCAATTCGTCGATAGTCCGCGGTGCCAAGAAGTTGACCTCCCTTACAAAATTGAACCAATAACGTTGCAAAAAGAAAATGGATTCGAATTTCTAAGCTAAAACTTTATTTACCGATAATAATTCCGCGCGACTTTTCGACCTCTCAGTTCACTGAAGAATTTGGTAAAACTCGTCGAAGCTACTTTTCGTATCCAACAGTAGAGAGCTTCGTGCTCAGGACTGTAGAAAAAATGTTTTCTTCTCAAGTTTCCGGTCAAGTTGTATCTGTTGCAAGTTTCGGAAACTCTTCGCAATTTGTTTTGCAGTTGCTGGATAGAAAAGTTGAAAGTTGATCACAAATCCCCTCCGTACCGATCGGCCCGAAGCTCGAAAATTGAAATTTTTATTTAAAAACTCTCACCTCCGTAGTCACAAGATCTCCAATCTCCAAATTTTCAAATTCCACAATCGCTTCTTGCTCAAAATAAAAAAAACTTTCCAAAATCGAACTGTTCAGTTCCAGCTGTTCCGAACTTTCATTTACTTCCAGCGGAACCGTCCGATCCACAGTTTTATTATTTATCCCACCGAGTAAAATGAAGCAACAAGATGTTATGTGAATCGCAACCAAGAGAGAATATTTCACGAGTTTCGATGTCGGATACATGCTCGTACAAACTCTTTCGGACAATGATTTTTCTTGCTCTTTCAGGGAGAAAAAAAGAAGATTAGAAACTTCCGGTAAAGGTTCGATTGCGGGGGTGCGTCGAAGAGATAAAGAAATTATCAAACATCATTATCATTAGTGAATTCCCCAGTGTGAATCCACGCTCCATAGGCTTCGGGATCGAAATGGTAGAAACGCCTAAACAAACACAAAGAATTCTCCATTCTCGACGAAGCAACAGACAAAAGTGATCAACGTGACGTTCGGGAAGTAACAACGCTTCTCGGATCTTTACCGAGATCCATCGATGTTTGCAACTTCCTCAAATACATCGAAGGATCAGCCGAGAAGCCATAAGAATATATTTTCAAATACGTAACAACGTTTCACATCAATTTACAGCAAGGGAGCAAATTTCTGTCTAAACTTTACGACAACGTTAAATCTTCCATTATAATCTTCGAATAACTGAATATTCCGAGGAGCCGTTCAGGGGCTTGAATTGTAATTGCGAGAGTGATTTTTTTTGTTTTCTTTATTTTGGGGCTCCGTAGGACGTGTGAGAATCTCGGAGAATATTTCGCGTGGGTTTGGAATCGGAGGCGGAATGTTTACTCGTTCATCAGCTCCATATTCATAAAAAAAAAACGAACGTCTGTTTTTTTTTCTCTCAAAATCGGTTATTATTGCTCAACTATAAAAAATCGATGAATAAAATTTACACACATCTCTTGTTGATAGATTGTTTCAGGTGGTTCATGAGTTTGAGAACATTATGTTGAAATGACTGATAGTACATACAACGAAGAAAATAAACTTGACATGATTTTCGTATAGAACTTATTTAGTAGTTGACATTGTGGCGCACATTTTTAATAGGAAGCATTTCCCCATAAATCCCATTTATAAAAAAATTCCATTGAAATATTGGTTTTTCGATAGTTTTTATGATTTTTGGCGGCCGCAAAAGAGCTGGGATTTGATGGGAAAGTGGTGAGGTTACATTCCTGGAAGTTCAAATGGCCTGGAAAAAATTTGGCACTGTTCTGATATCGTTGAACAGAGTCCGTCCAATTTTATGTACATTCCGGACTAGTGAGCTTATCAGGCATTTCCATAGGCAAAAAACTAAAAGACCAAGTAACACAAAGGAGAAATTTCGTCCGGGGATTTGCTCGAGTTGAAAAAAGTGCGAAATTTGCTTTTGCCCATCGTACGAGATGAAAATTTCAATGAGTTTCGTATCACAAATAAGTAAAACCTTTTTTTTTACGTACAAACTCGCGCCAAGTTAATTTAATAAATTAATTTATTGGACGATCGACGAGGAGCTTTCTCATTTTTGTTTCTGTCAAACTGATTTTCCCAACCTGGAATCCGCCCTTCATCTGCGCTCACGATATCGGTGATGATGATCACGAGACGATCTATGGTCACCGTGGCGACTGTGACGACTCGCCGTTCTCCACAGGAATTCGTCGACGCTACGCTCGTAACTTCTCTTGTCGATCGAGGATGACGTCGCGCTCCCATAATCCGGCGGTAATGGCAAACCGTCGTAATAACGCGGAGGGGGTGGCGGCGGTGGCAAAGAATCGTAAGGATGAGGAGTTACGTATGGAGGCAATGGTGGCAGTTGATGCTGCATCGTTCTCATGTAATCCGCTACGTAAGCTTCCGCTGCTGCTGCTACGCCAAGACTCGAACTTCCACCGTAAGCTCTGCGAAAAAATTTCATTAAATTTTCATCGTCATTGGGGAAAAAAAAGTCAACATATCAAGTCAAATCACCGCGAAATGAGTGACGCGGCACAATATCACATGATTTTCTCACAAACAAGAAGAATTTCCTTTCATTCAATAATAATGTGCAACATTTTTATACGAATTTATTTTTCTCGAATTTTTTTTTCCGTTTGTAAATTTTGAGCGTATTTAGACGTGTGATAAATATTTTTCATTTTTTTTTGTGATATTTTTGTCTGTGTCGTAGAACTCGCGAAATGCTAATTATTCCAGGGGCGTAAGTGCAGGAACTCTATTTTATGTTTCACTCAAATTCCCGCCCAGTTCACAAAGCCAAGAATTTCATTTTCTTCTTATAATTTCAATGCTAAGTTTGGCATATTTTCTTCAAACAGTTTTTAGAGTCAAATTTTTTTTTTTAATGGCTCTAGGGTTTTAGAGAGGATTTCAGATTTCACCGGAAATAATTGAATTTACAAAAACTTGTGCACAGTGAGAAAACCAGTCGTTGGATTGATATTAATTCCTTAAGACGGAGTTCCTTCGCAATATGTAGTCAGCTTGATTTTTCAATCGGATGAGCCGCGATCTCAGTTGCTACTGACTTTACAATTATGATTTTTTGGATCAAGTTGGAATTGAGGAATGAATTTAATTGAATGATTAATTACCCGTACTTGGAGTAAGGCGAATCGCCGCGATTAAACCAGCTCTGGTAGCGATGATGATGGTCCCTCGTTCCTCGAGGATCCATCGAGGATAAATGTCCACCGCGTGCTAAGGAAGCCAACCGAGATCTCGAGGTTAAAAATAATCGACGACCTCCCCGACTGCCGCCGCGGGTCCGAAGGAATCTCGATGCACCGACCGAAGGTCGATTGCTTCGCGATCTTCTGGATCCTTTCACTACATGTTTAGCAGCTTCTTTAGATTTTCTTAAAATTGGTGTCATTTCTATGCCTGGTACAGATCGAAAAAAAATTGTATCAGTCATTACCCGCAGACGGGGAAATTTCTTTGACTTTTTTTTCACCGAATATTGACTTTTGCTACCTTCGTCCTCAGGGAAAAGTCTGCAAAGCTCCTCAGCTACTTTGGGCTCTATTTCTTGTCCGTCCCGGCCAATTTTTACTTGTTTACCATCGTTCCAGGGATTGTAAAGTTGCAGGGTCGAAGTAAATGGTAATTCTTTTCGACAAACCCAATCTACCTTGAATACACCACCCAGAGCTTTTGCCGATAATCCCGGTGGCAATACCTGTGAAATAATCGAGTTTGAAACATTTAAAAAAACGTGACAAATTCGTCAAGAAATCATGCGAACTTGGAATCCCTAGGAATACGAGTTTTTACAATTTTGCTTCCTCATAGAGAAAGCAACATGTGACGGTGAAAATTTTTATTCCAGTTTTCTCAATGCGCTTAGAACGTTCCAAAACATCGAAAAATCATGTCTAGAAAAAATGTCCGGATGTATGTGTGTGTGTGTGTTTTGGCACTGTAAAATTCAAACGTTTATAACTCGAGAACGGTTTGAGCTACAGGGCTCCCGTTTTGCACAGACGTTAATCGATACAAGCCCTTGATTCTCTGAGGATTTTGTTGCAATTGCAAAAAAACTACGAATTCTACAACATTTTGAAATTTTCAAAAAAAAAGGGTCGCTCTAATACCGCGAATTTTGAGATTTTCTACTCATTTTTTTTTTTTTTTTTTAATAGAGAATCATAATTTGAAGGTTGGTATTGAATTTGGGAAATATCGGTTGAACGGTGTAAATTTCTGATTTTTAAAATTTTACGAAAATCTAAGTTTTTCAAAAAATCGTCCAACGCGCTTTGATTTTTGTAAATTTTCTAAGATATTGTGTACAAGTTCGTACTTCGTCTCTACTTTCTAGAAAAATTGTCGGAATTATATAATTCAAATGGAAATATAAAAAACGATGGTAGAAAATGTTGTATGTTTTGGGAAAAGCCTCCGGAAAAATTGAAAGATTGAGGGGAAAACCTACCCACGAAATCGGAGCAACGTCTCTTCTCGATTCGGTGCTGAGTCTCGCAAATCCAGCGAATTTGCCGGATTCTTTGACAGAGAAAATGAGCAATACGTTTCGCGACTCCCGATACGCTTGATTCAGATTCGCTTCGTTTTGTGGCAACGTGCTCCATACACCTTTGGCCTTTGAAAGCGTCACGTTCTCGGCGTTGTTCGACTTGATGATGAAAAATCTGACGACAAAAACTTTGAAGCAAGCGATCTAGGCGAATCTTACGTGAAAAGGAAACATAAAAGATCCTTTTTCCAATGAAATTCCTAAAAAGATTCTTTGGCTCCTTCGATACGGACATTTTTTTTGGCAAAATGATAAAAACTTTGAAGCAGGTTTATTTGTTGTATGAAAATTGGGGAAAAAGCGAGTGAAAATTTCGATAATTAGGGAGGCCGCGAGTGGGAAAACAATATTTATAAAATTTGAATATCGAACCTTGCGTCTCTAAATAAGTAATTGAGTTTCGTTGTGTAATCATAGTTCTTAGCTATTCCTTTGCTATCCTTGGATCTGGCGCGTTTGGGTTCAGGGCTCGATGATTTGTCAGAGTCTCTCGACCTCGCGCGTTTAGCGCGACTGCGACGATTACGTTTGTTGTCGCCTCTGGATGATTTAGTAGAGACGGAGCTGATGCTCGGTTGTGTGGAGTCCGAGTCGGAGCCGCTGGAGGAAACTTCGCTCCGCGTGTCGTAAGTTTCGTCAGCCCCGATTTTCAGTTCGTCAGCCATGTCGTTTTCGCCGCAGCTCAAGTTTAGATTGTCCGCATCGGCGTTGTCCATCTTCTCGAGGAAAATCTTCGTTTGTCAGTTTATTTTTCTAGCTCGCCCTGATCGTTCTCGTTCTTCACTGTTGCTCACACAAATTAACATCCATCGAATTTCTCTCGCAATTATTTCCCTGAAACGCAAACACGAACAAGAGCTTAGCAAGGAATTTGGTTGTGCCGAGCGCGTTGTAGCAATTTTATTGGTAGATGGGAAATTTATAGTTCATTTTGCCAAGATCGCGAATGGAAAGCAGGAAAATGCACCATTACCAAATTCCCAACTTTCTGTCTTGGAACTTTATTGACTTGAATCTTATCGAATAAATTCGCAAATTGATTCTTTCCATTTGATCATCAGGAAAAGTGAATGATAATTTTGTACGAAACGGCGAATCTCTAGAATTTAGTGTATACTTGAAAAATCTGCAAAAATGTAAAGCTAATAGCGACGTTTCTACTCGCCAATAACGCTTGACGCCCCTAGCGTTGCGTGATGAATGAAAAAAAAAGGTAAAAAACATAAAAAAACAAAAGATTAAGAAAATGAATATTCTTATGATAAAAGTAATTGAGAATCCATACTTGTCGAGACGCTCGAATAGTTCCGTACATATCACAACAATATGCCGCACTAGGATCAGCGTAATACATAGAAAATCCAAGTAAACGCAAAGTCTCGAGATTAGCGCGCGCTGCGCAGAATCTCGTAACTTTTATTTCTTATAATCATCGTCAACGTTTCAACCAAACGGCGTAAACGCGGGTGTGATAAAAAAAATACATAATAATAGCGAAGCGGCGGTTGGAATTGGCCGCTATGATCTTCGGAGGCTCACGAATAAAACGTTTTTTCTCTTTTGTTTATTTTTTCATGTAACCAAACAAGCACAAATAGTCTAAACGATTCTTCTGTGTGTGTGTTTTTTTTTTTTTTTTTTNTTTTTTTTTTTTTTTACTTTTAAACGATCGTTGGACAAAAGAACACTGCGTCATATTGATTTTCTCTCGAATGTTTTGGGCAGCTAAAGAAACGAAATCACTATTTTCATTCGAGTCCTATCGAACTGCATTGAGCGCGACGTTTTTTCAAATGATTTTCGAAAAAGTTTAGAAAATCGCGTAATCGAGGAATTTGTCGTCTATTTAAACTTTGCCTTTTTCCTCTTTTTTATTTTGGCTCTTTTGTCATTCGTCGGAAGGATATGTTGGGAAACGAGATAGTTCGTTGTAGCGAGAGGGATTTTCGTCATTTTATATTTGAATCGTAAACTTGGAACTATCATTTGCGTGCTGGTGTTACTTTTTTCAATTATTATTACGATTATTATTATTATTAATGATCGTTATTATTATTTTTCATTTTATCAATGTCCTGTGGGTTTCACTAAACGCCATTTTTTGTAATATCTCGATAACAGCGCGTCATTTTCAACATCGATGATTTTTGTTGTTAATAAATACAAGTTCGTGTTTTCGGCGATTCTTTTTTTCTCCCTCTCTTTCTCTCTTTTTTCTTATATTCTGGTTTGCAAACTTAAGTCCTTGGATGGTACTACAAGCCTTTGACGCGGCTTGCACAGCACTTACGTGTACACTTGAAGATATACATATATATATATCTGTCTATATATAATATGTCGATATATATATCAATATATGTATATATTTTTTGATATATATGTATCTTTTTTTTTGTTTCGATTCACTCAATAACACACTTGACACCTCACAGTTGGAGAAACTCGCGATCGCGATTATTGTCGGAAAACGCCTTTCTATTTTATGTTTTTCTACTTTTTAAATAGCAATTGTTCCCTTTTGACGAAAATAGAGGACGCGATTGTGAAGTGCGATAAAAATTCAATCACGATTATTTCACGGAGACGCGGACGCCGCGGTTTCCGCACGACCCATTGAAAACGAAAGATCACACTGCTCCGATTTTCTTTTTTTATTTGGATTTTTTTTGTACTAATTTGTCTTGATGCTCCTTCGAAATGCAGATCGGCGAACAATTACGAAATTTTGTTACGAAAATCGTAAGTTTTTTTTTTTCTCATGAAAATATGGATAATCGCGTGCGCGAATACGACTACGAACGTCTCACTCTCAACACGCTCCCCCGAGATTCTCACCGACGACGATGACTAAAGTTTTACAGTTCTTTGCCGTCTTTTGCTCCTTTTTTTCTCTCGATGTACGAGCAAACCGGAAGCTTACACTCTACCAACTAAATACGCTCTCTGCAGTCTCCTCTGCTGCTATATCCACCTAAAACACCTAACGCGACGATACCGTCGATACCGATCATCAAGACGGATTCTTAGCGAATCTTTCGACGACGAGTCAGTATTCGTCGCAGAGAAAAGCCAATCATGGCGTCTAGGGATTTTTTTTTTTTTTTTTTT
>JBAJMU010000008.1:1865386-1965842 GCA_037952995.1 Hyposoter didymator
AGCTTGGGAGTTTCGTGCGGGAAATTCAAAAAACAAGAAGCGTCCATCATCGACTAGCCGCATTTTTTTATTGAAAATGATAAAATCGAAAAACACGGCGTCACGAATAAGATACAAAAACATTCTGTGGTTTTCGTTGATGAAAAATCGTCGAGGAGATTGATTCGATTTCGTGTTTTTTTCTGTGACCGAATCGATCGAATGAATTCTGGAAACCACCAGATGTCTCTGGTATCGTGCACGGAGCGAATTGCACCCTAGGGAAGATTTCGGATTCAGCGGCAAGATGGCAAAAAAGAAAGAACTTTGCATCGAATCTTGTTCCCATCAATCATGAACAACGATGCCTAAGCATTTCGATGTATAAACATTCGAGGCAGAATTTCTTCTCTCTAGATAAAACGACGGATCGGTCGGGGGACCAGGTTATTTCTATGCGAAGTAGCCTTTACAAAGTGTAGCCAATAGATTGGGAACTAGGATGAAAATCTCTAGAAAACGACGCCACCTTTAGCAGAAGTGTCGACCATCTTGATGCTGGTCGTATCTCATTCGGCGATATAAATTTTTTTTTCATAGGTTGTTGACACGGGCGGCAGCTCAGCTCCCCAGCCGGTTCGCGGAGAGAGGTCTGCGTGTGTACGTTTTTTTTAACTCCATGGGGAAAAAGCCATAAAACGGCTGTACATTTAGGATAATAATTTGTATGAAAAAAAAGGAAAGATTAAACGGAAGGGCGGTGAAAGATTGTTGTGTAATGCAGAGGTGAGATGTCAAGGATTGAAAAGAGTAAAAAGAAAAGTGGAGGGCTTTGGTGATAACTCGTGATAAACGGCGAAAACAAGCGTCTGTCACGAGAGGGAGAAAGAGAGAGAGGCCGCTTTTCTCATCTCGCTCTTTCTTCACCCCCCTTCGTTGCGCCCCCTCCTCCTCGTGCCCCTCTCGCCCCGGCCAAACTTGACAGCCCGCTAAATTGTACTCGCGAGTTTCACCTGCGACGATCTCTCGTGCACACCTTATTTCCGTGGGGGCTCCAAACGTAATAGAAAAAAAATAACCGCGAAAACGTAAAAATCGTCTTTTTGATAAATACGAATTTTTGTTTAGTGATTTCCGAATAACGCAAAACTGCTCAATCGTACGACGACTTTTTTTTTCTCTATTACACGGTGAAATGGTTCCCTGCACATGGTGACATCTTTCGCGCGGTAAGTACATTTTGTATGTTGCATTTTCCATCAAACTAAAATCCTTTTCGACTCCATTTTGTCACTCAATTCTTCACGCACCAAATTTCAAAACTTTTTCTTATTCCTTTTGATTCCGCGATCTTTCGGGTACGGATTATCGAATAGGGGTTACGACGCCGCACTGTGCATCGTCGATATCGTCCCGACGACACAAAATTCCTCTTGTACCTTTTATGTACTACTCCGCTTTTTCCCTCCTCTCCAGCCTCCTCGTCCCTTTTTTTCTTCTTCCTTTCCGCACAGACCGATTTGGCTGTCGTTTTTCTTTTAAATCACGTTTCTCGCGACCTTGAATTCAACGGTCAGCGGCCCCTAATATGGCGATTGAAGCACAATTTACGCTTAATCGCTCGTATTCTATATCTTTTTGTTCGTGTGTCGAGTCGCCTGTGTGCGCTATTTGGAAAATCCTCGATCTCGCTCGTACGACTATAAAGCCTTTGCAAATCGTTACTGGCCGGGGTGTTGTTCATTCGGCCACTGTCACGCCGGAACTTCGCCATCAATTTATTTTTTCTTTATCGTTCTTACATACATGACTAACGATGATTTTTTCAATTACTCATTCCGAATCGACTCACTTGTTCGGAAACAAATGCAAACTTTTCGATCGTTCTAATTATTTCATTCTCCAATTTCTCTTCATTTCTTTTTCTCCAAATAATACAAATCATTCCACACGGAAAATATTTCGTTTGAATACAATTGAATAAAAAAAAAATGCAATTTCTCAATTATTTCCTGTTCCTTTATTTTCAAACTCTTTTGTTTGTTTTGGAGGCGAAATCTTCGATCTCTCGATTGATTTCTCACGGATTTACTCAGCCATTGAGTTTTATTTTTATTATTTTCGACGGAGCTCAAATAATGAAGAAAAATAAATAAAGAGATTGAAATGAAGTGAGAAATTTCCTTAAATCACGTAATTCTCGCGTCTGTCAATATTGCCTCGATTTCTTTTTATTTCCGAAACCAAAATATCAATAATTTCCATTAGTCGGGCTACTACAAATTCCGTAACTTGGCACGCGTGAATAAAAGTGAATTTTCGTCGAATCTCAAAAAAATTCGTCGTCGATTCTCGGAACATGCTTTTTTTTTCTAATAAAATTAACAATGCGATGAGCTCGCTCGTTATTCGCGTCCGGCTATCGAGAGTACGAGATCGACGATTCGGTAATCTTCCAAAATCCCTAATTAATTTAATTAGTAACTGAAATAAATAGTTTCTGGGGGCACTGCCAAAAATAATAAAAATGAGAAAAATCGACGAAAATAATTCACACGAATTTCCAAACGATCCTAGCTCGCTGTGAATATTTATTGGCTCCTTGATCGATGATTGGACACGATTGAGAGCTGCGCATGAAAAAGCATGACGTTGATTTTTCCCTAAAAACACATCGATATTTTTCTGCATGTTGTTCTTTCGTTCGTCGTCGTAGTTTTCAGCATAACGTCCAACACATAAACAATTTTTTGCAACAAATCATTGAATCCACTTGATAATGAATGTTTGATAAAAAAAAATTCAATTTTACTGAAAACTTGGGGATTTCGATATTTGTCAATGGGAAAATAATGAAATGCCATTTATTGCATAAAGGGTGACGAAGTTTGGATCGTATTTTACGGAATCGATAATTGCGAGCATTATTGATACCGTAACTGGATAAACGAGCTACCGAGTCTTTTTCCGTATGCGTAGTCACGTTTATTTTGAGAAAAAATCATTTTTATACTAATCATCAATATATAAATATATTTATATGTGTCTGGACCCAATTTCACCTGCTCGGCCAGGTTGGCTTTCGCGGATAAGGTTAGTTTTCTTGTCGCACTCGTATAGACATATCTCATACGTGCGAATCGAAAGTTTGAGTATATTGAAAAGCAGGGAAGGGGTTTGCTCCTGATAAGAAATAAAGTCTGCGATAAAAGGTGAACACGCGTGCCTCGTTCTGCATGTGTACAATCGCTTTGAGACATAAAAAGACGTGATTTTGCATACACCTTCAGTGTTCTATCGTTTTGTTCATTTGCAACGCTGTAGCTTCGACGTTCCTTTGCGTTTGAATATCCCACGACGTTTTTCCATAAAAATTTAAAAAAATGACCTTGACGATAAATCAAAAATTTACAGACCCAAAAATCCCAAATTCAGCGAATATTTTTTTTATTATTACGATCGAAGGATCGGGGTTGGAAATTTTCGGTTTAGGATAATGCTTCGGAGGATATTTCCCTTTAGGATATCCTTTGTCTGTACCTCAAGACTATTCGATGAAAATTTCATATATTATACGATAAATTTTCGTTTTTTTGGAAAAACTGGAAATTTTTTTTTTCAGATTTCAATGTCAATGTCCTTTGAATGACCCAAAACATCGAAAAATCATATCTAGAAAAAATTTCCGGATGTGTGTGTGTGTATGTTCTGGCACTGTAAAATTCAAACATTAATAACTCGAGAACGGTTTGAGCTACAGGGCTACCGTTTTGCACAGATGTTAATCTATACGAGCTTTTAATTCTCTGAGAATTTTGTTGTCATTGCTAGAAAAATACGAATTCTACGGCATTTGGAAATTTTCAAAAAAAATGTGGCACTGCTCTAACTTCTGCAAATTTTAAGATTCATTACCAATTTTTTTTTTTTTGTAAACAGACTATAATAATGGAAAGGTTGATATTGAATTCGTGAAATATCGATTGAACGGTTGAAATTTGATGATTTTTTGGATTTCACGAAAATCTGAGTTTTTTTTTTTAAATCGTCCAACCGCTTTAATTTTTCAAATTTTGTAAGATATCGTGTAAATAAGTCTGTTCTTCCTCTTTACTTAATATTTTGTTTACCATTATGATCCGTAGACGTTATTTTTTTGTTATTCGGAGTATTTCCCTTGACCACTGAAGTGATCGGTGAATCGTATTTTTTATTGGACAGTCTAAAAGATCGGAAATACGACGAAGAATGTAGTTCAAGTGCATTGACATGCCAGTGGCGTACAGACTCGCCATATACAGCTCAACATATATGAGGGTTCGTGAAGCCTTGAGTCTGTTGTGTTGGTGCGTGTACGAAAGCAGCGTGAGACAATTTCCTAGCGAGATGCATAGTTTAATCGTTAGTACAGCGTGCACTCAAGACCACGGAGCAAAGACAGTAAAAGAAAATGAGCGAAATTCCCTCCAGAAAGGAATTGTTATTTATTTATTTTTTTTCTAATTTTCTTGTCGTCCACGCTCTCATTTCGCAAACTCGTAAATCCCGAGTTTTCATGTTATGAGAACAAGCAGAAAAAAAAGACGTTATTAGAATTTCGTTTCCGTTGCATTCGTAGAAAACAAAAAAAGGAGATAAGACAAGAGAGATAAGGGTGTCGCGTGTCCCCCACACTCGACGTATTCCTTCCTCGTTCTTTTTTCATCCTTTTTTCTCCCAATGACTAGAAAAAAACTTTTCTGCCGCGTGTACGTCAGTTTTACGGCCTTAAGGAACTCGTCTTATTTTTTTTTTATTGTCCGATGACTCGTTATCCACGTTTGCTCTTTGCCAACTTTTTCCCGCGATCGATAAAGACATACAAAAACTCGCACGAAAAATTCAATTGTCATGTTTTTTCATGAATTTACCGGATTTTTCCGTTTCCCACGGAGAGATTTACCATTTTTCATTTTTTAACAAATATTTTCTTTGCTATTTTTCGATAAATTGCATAAACCTTTTTTTTCGAATTATTATTTTTTATTCACTCTCGTTTTTTTTGTTATTCGAAGAAAATCTTGAGACACACCGCATGTGTGTACCTTACCAAATACTCGGACGTTTCTATAGTACGTATAAATTACACGTGTCTATGTGTACACACGATGTAAATTGCTGCACGCAATCGTTTCCTTGTCTCATCTCAAACACGCCTCAAGTTCATGCCGGAGCTCATAGACACACACAGAACAGGATTCAAGTATTGATTGCAGAAGAGAAAAGCATAGTGTGCTTGGTATATACATATATATATATATATATATATATGCTGTTGCCAGTGGCGAGAGAGAAAAGCAAGCGGAGGGTGAAGCCCAGACAAGACCCACCTTCACGTGGACTCCCTGTTACTCTGCCACCAATACTATATTCCAACCACTATTATTTCCCTTCCGCGTGTGTACGAGGAGCAAAAATTCACTGGCCAAAAAAAATTCGTTGGCAAAACCTTTTTTTTTTTTTATGGCAAAACCATGAAAATGACCATAAAAAACAATGGATGGTGATGTACTTCCCATAAGACTGACAAGGTCAAAATATCGGGCGGAAGTTTGCCCGGATAACGTAATCAATGACTCTCTGAAGTTTGCAACGTTGAGATTCAACGAAATGTATTTGATCTGTTAATTATTCATTGAATTTTGAAAATCATGGCAATTTCTCGTGTCGATTAAGTTCTTGGGTCGCGAGAGAAGACGGCTTTATTGTCCGGACCAAATTTCAAATAATAATAATGAGCTGTGCTGAAGAAAAAAATAATTTCGTTGCATTCCAACGATCGACAACATTATCGTGATTATTATTATTTTTTTCTTCAGAAGAATCCTAAATTTTGATTGAGCTTCTGACTACGATTATTACTTGATTCTCTGCGACGTAGAAAATGATTACTTTGAAGTTTGCAACGTTGAGATTGAATGGAAAATATTTGTTCTATTAATTGTTTATTTATTTTTAAAATTATGGAAATTTTTTGGGTCGATTGAGTTTTTTGAATATTGAATAATAATCATGAGCTCTGCTGAAGAAAAAACACAATGTCGAACAATGCAAACTTCAATATGTAGGAGATGAGTTTTTGGAATTCTGCACTTTGGAGTCTTGATATTTACTTAATAAATAAATAACAAATCATTTGTGGTCAGGGTGTGGAAGATTTTTTTTCTCGTTCATTATTGTGCATTGTTCTTAATTTTTTTCCCTTTTTCCACCCTTCTGCTGTTTAACACATGGAAACTTGGGTTTACGAGCATCATGGGGTATTTGTCAGTAGCTTTAATTATAGACCATCGACGTCGATCAATAATTAAAGGAAAAAAAGATAATAAAACAGAGGCAGGACTTATTACGTTCATCGATTAAATGACACACCCACCCACGATGTACAATTACTCCGCAATTATGCAGACTTTCGATTAACTGTGTGTTTACATCGTCGATAACTCGCGACGATTGGAGTGTCAAAACGTCACATAATTCTTGTAGCAAGTTCATCAACGTTAATTTATTGAACATTTAGCATTAACAAATTTCATGGGTACTCAACATCCTTAATCGGTTAATTCCTGCAACCCAATTTTCTATATTTATTTTTTCAATAAATTAAATGTTTAAATTCGTGTGTCGATCTTTCAGATTCACGAAAAGTTGCTCAACACCGTGGCCACACCGATGACAATGGGCTGAAGTGCAACAGTCAGCTACAAGGCTCTTGGGAATCAAGTTCGTCGAGTCCTAGTGTGGTTTTCCTCATACGGTAAGTTCATTGTTAGGATTTTTAATTAATCACCGCCTGATTAGCAGTAAATTGAAAAAGTGATGCACTTGGATCGAACCTCGTCCGTTACGTGTAATCTTCTTGAAAATTGGTACTCACGGTTTCTCAGGTTCCGCGATTACGAATCCGGACTCGAAATTGTAAATTTAAAATTATCACAAATTTTGAATATTCTCGAAATCAATTTTACTGAATAAATTCGTTAGAAATCGCAGAGGAAAACTTTGATTCATAAAAAAATTGCAGCAATTGTCCTGCTGCGTTGGAATTTCAAGAGCAAATAATAAAAATTCAAAATTAATTGATTCTTTATTTTTTGCACCGAAAACCACTTGATGAAAATTATTGAAAAAAATGTTGTCAAGTTTTTCGAGTTGATCGAGTTGGTGGAAAAATCGACACTTGGATTTTCCCGAATAGTTCGATAGCAAACTAATTTTCTTATGAAAATACGAATTTTTAGTTATTTATTTATTTATTCGTGTCATTTGCATTGAATTTTCTATTTTTTTTGTTTCGCGGAGACCCTGGAAAATGAGAAAAACCGAAAATGAAAGTTTTGTCAATTAATCGAATAACTCTATTGAGAAATCATCGCATATAATTACAAAGTGTAGTTTAACAATTTACAGACTTTGATTAACATGTAATTCATTGGATCAGTTTACTTTGTAAATTGGAAAATTAAAATTTGATCTCAATTAGTCTCTCGGATTAAATATAATTAGCATCAATTAGCGAATGCTAATGAATTATTAATGCCGGTAAATGGATTTAATCTTTGGGAATACTGTAGTACAAATCTTTGCAATGTTTGCTTTCTCCCTCTTTTTTTTTCCTTTCCGAGGCACTCCAATAAATACAAAAATATATGTTTTTAATCAATTGCTTCGCTCTATCGCTTCGCCACCTGTACTCCGGAATTTCTCGAACGCAATTATTTAATCTTGTATCTTTCGATAATCTTGAATTCATTAAGGAAGCTTTCCCGTAACTGGATTTGCAAATTGTCTCGTAACGAAATATCGAACGATCTCGATTCCAGGCGTTATTTCCTGTTTTCGAGCTTTCCACTTTTTCATTCATTTTTTGTCTGTTTTTAATAAGCCGCAGGCACAAGTCGTTTTCCTCGTTTCTTCCTGTTTGCTCAAAGTTCTTTGAATCAGGACATTTTCTTTTTTCACTCTTCTTTCCGTCCAAGTGTCATGATTTTTCCAATGTCTAGACTTTGCATCCCTAAAAAAACGAATTTCTTGTTTCAGTTCTTTTTCTCGCGATTTTCGGCTATGAATCTCCCTCGAGGCTTTTCATCCTTCACGAGGATTATTTTAAAAATTGCAACGTCGTGGAAATTCATTTAAAAAATCAAAGTTTCGATATTTTTGCTATTTTTTTACAAAACGAAAAAAGTTTTCCACTGATTTTTACTAATAATTCGTTGGAATTTTTCCAGATAAACCGATATTGGATCGAGAATGGCGACGATAGAAGAGAAAAAACGAGTTGCCGGTTCGAAGGTCTCGCAAATCGCAAACATATTTCAATCGAAGCCACAACTCGAGAATCTCGGTCATCGTCCAACCATTATAAACGATGGCTTCAAAGAGCCACCAGCCCCGCTCAAGGAATCACCTACTCAAGTTACCGTTGTTAGAACCGAAAGTCACGTGGCAAGATTCAACAATGCACGAGCTCTCTTCGAGAAACTTGGCGAGGAGAACAAGCCCATACGACCGTAAGTCAAGATTATCTATCGCTGCCTGCACTCGACAGCCAATTCGCTCTGCGTCCGGCCCTTTTGACCCGCAAATTTCGTCAATGGAGTTTGTTCTTTCATCCTAAATCAAGATGGCCGCGAACATCAAGGTCGTTTCTTTAAATAATGACACCTCAAAACCTCAGGGTCAATCATACCCGAAGCGAATAATTTCAACATCATATTCGCTAAGCACATCGTCGAGCTGGTTGAATCGGTTTTTCAACTCTTACTCCTCCTTCGGTTGAAATTAAACAAATTCCTATCGAATTTTCCAATCGGGAGCAAAAACCTGCAGGAAAATACAAAATTTTCACGAAATTTGAACGATTAGAATTTTTCTAGTTCTGCAAAAATGGCATTCTACAAAATATTTTCTCCAGGAAAATTTCCCGGATTTTGACTTGATCGTGAAACAAACACTGGCGATTTAATTTTGTTAAAAATCGTCGACATTTTGTTGAATACGGTGAACAAAATTGTTCTTTCATAATTTTAAAATTTTCGTTGATGTTGACAGTATATTTGGTTTCTAACGGAATTGTCACCGAAATTTACGATCGGAACGACAAAAATTTGCTTCCGAAGAAACTTTCTAGAATATTTCTGCCTGGAATGACGCCGATTTTACGAAGTTGAAGTTTGCAACGTTGCAATGCAACGAAATTCCCTTTTTTCTTGGGCAAATTTCAAGATTCTCATCGAATATTTGGTCAAGACAAAAAAACAATAATTTTTTAGCGTTCGTAGAGAAAATCAGTGCGAAAATTGTTCTGCTTTGAAAAATTGAACCAACAATTGATAAAAAAAAACGTATTTTTCGTTGGGGCCCAACGTTGCAAACTTCAGGCTCATCCATTTTCGGGATTATTAAAAAAAAAAAACGTTTGGTCGATCGTATCGAACAAAATATCGATTTTTTCCAACAAAATGTTGTTTTGAGTGAAGAAAAGAGCTTAAAAATGTATAATTTTTGCAGATTGGATCGAATAGCCAAGCCGACGAATCTGCATGGTTTACGTTCGCGTTCGAGTTCAGCAAATTCGGGTTCGGGGTGTACGTCACCGGCGCGTTCGCCACGTCCACGTTCGCCATCTCCGCCGGGTGGTTGTCGCGACCATCTGAGTAATTGGAGCGCGAGTGTGCCGACGTTGAACGCGGAGCGACATTTCGAGAACGGTCACTTGCACGGTCAAGAGAACGTCGCGGAGAGATTGAAGCCGCGGGTGGGTTTTTCAAAATTCGATAAAAATTATGGGAAGGAAAATCGGTTGGACGAGCGTCCGGAAAGGCCGGAGAAGCCTGAGCGACGTTTGAACTCGAAGGAGTTAATAGAGAAGCAAAAGAATTGGACGAGCCATTTCACAAAGACGCGACCGTCCCGTTACAACTCCGACCCGAATCGCACGATCGTCCAAACCTCGTTGAACCAAAATTCCAAAAAGTATTCGCAAGACTCAACCTCGCCCGTTGATTATTCGCCGGACTCGGACTACCAAGAGATCGAATTTGTAAAACCGGGAGAAATATCATGTCCGGCGACAAGATCAGCGAGTTTCTGTTCCTCGAGGCCACCACCGACGATTTCGCCACCGCCGCCGCTGCCGCCGACTCGAAACTCTTCGGCAGTTGCAGCGAAGCGCGAGAGACCAGCTTCGATTTGCACTTCGACGAGCCCGACCTCCATGGATTCGCCTCTGAGTCCAGAATACGCGACAATCAATAAATCTTTTGATTCTCCAACTTGCATGCCGGAGTACGCGGTCGTCCAGAAAGGAAACAACGCCAATAAACAGCCGCCAGGAGGACAAGCCAGAAACTCATTCGTAACCCCGACACAAGAGACTAAACTAAACGAGGATGTTGTTTCACCGACGATACCCGAGTATGCCATTGTACAGAAAAATAATTGTTCCAAAACAGTGCCAAAACCGAGCTCAGATCCGCCCAAGATCCCGAGTCAACAAAACTCGAACAATTCTTCGTGCAAAAGCAACGACAACGATCACGAATCGTTGCCGACTGAAATAATGATAAATTCTGCTAGTCCGACGGTACCGAATTCAGCGATAAATCAACAATATTCATCGGCGAGGGACGAATCATTAGAATCGACGAGTCCTGAAGGCAGCAACGAGGCGGAAGAATGTCAAAAATATCTCGACAACGATAATCTCGAAGCTCCTGCTGACTTTGCCAATTATCCGACGAGTCCTGTTCGTTCGCCGCCCAAAACTTCCGAATGGCGCAACGTCTGGCTCGCCAAAAACGAGGAACTTCTCAAAAGCGTTTCCGAAAGCAAACCACAAAGAGTCGCGAGCGATGAAACTACGAGAAACGAAATCGAGCGTACGTGTTCGAGACCCGATTGGGCCAAACCCTCCGTCGACATTGAAATGCTCAAAAGAGAAATCATTCCGAACGATGAGAAAAAAAACGAGAGACCCAGGACACCGGAAACTGAACTTAGACCACCTTCCGCTGGGACCGACAGCGCTTCCTCGAGCATGAGCTCACCGAGCTCCCCGTCCAAGGACAGCAAAGAGGAAAAAGCCGATAAAGAAATTCCCGAGAAATATCAAACCGGTAAGCTTTACGAAAAATTACACCATTTATTTATTTACATTTTTTTATCAACATTTCCGCTTCCGGAAACATTTGCAACAGAGTTGCAAAACTTTTGGAAACGCACTTCCGTGTTTTTTCGAATTTCTGTCATAAAAAGTGCAAACGAAACGTTTTGCATTGCCACACGAAAGATTCCGATGGATTGGGCTTTTTTTTCCTTTTCATTTTTGCGGAAAATCGATTTTTTCATATTTTTGGCTTTTGTAATCGGGAAATGACCGGAAGGCCACGAGAGTCTCGCGCGACGTCTGTCTCACGGTACCATGAATGACGCCCACCACGAGGGTTCAATGGTTACACTGGTTTCTAAAAATAGCCTCGACCGAGAGCGAACTTTCTCTCTCACTCTCGATTATCCTGGCATTTCCGTCCTTGTTTTCGCTCGCACTGGTCGAGCAAAGCGCACTTTTCGTTTACACGAGCTCCAAAGACGAAATCTCAGCCGGCAAAGCTCTAAATTTGGCGACTCGCCAAAAATCATCAAGAGTAAAAGTAAAAGGGCGTTGCGCACGAGTGAGAGGGAGATGGAAAATGAACGAGTATTACGAGAGGTAGGAGAGTGAGTCGAGAAACAGAATTCTCTTCTCCCTCGCGCTCTTCTCGATCTTCTACCCACTTTCCCCTTCCATATGGTGCAATTTCTCACACCCGTCGAGCCTTCCACTGCGTTCTTAACGCTTGACAAAAAAATCCTCGGGTAACGATAGTCAGCAAACAAAAAAAATCCTCAATCCCAACCATCTTTTTTTTTTTGACCCCATTTTTTAAATGCTCGTGTTTGGCACCGAATTCCATGCGATTTTTCATTGATGTACGATTTCAATTATTTTATGATCCGAGCAAGTCAAGTTTACAGTCAAATTTTATAAAAATGTTTCTGCGAATCGATTGCAAATAATTTGGATAATATTTTCTGCTTTTTCGACTTTGGTATCGAGAGAATTCGCTCTTTACCTTTTGACCTTCATTTTTCCATGTCTACTGCGCCCTTTTTCGATTCTTCCGACTCAATCATCGTTTCTTTTTTTTTCTCTCTTTTTCTCCTCGAGTCTTGGTGCTTCTTCTTCCACCCACTTCGTCCTCTTATGCTTATTCCTCTTGTTTCTCATATTCTGCCTCCTTATTCGTTGTCTTCGCTCCTACTGGTCTGCGGCGTTCGGATTATTAATAGAAATCAGTATGAGCGCTGCTTCGCATCAGTCTACACGTTTATTCTTCTCTCTCTCTCTCTCTCCCTCTGCCTCTCTTTCTCTCTCTCTCTCTCTGGTAATTTCTTTCCCAACTGTTCATCTACGTAGCTAAAGTAGTTTTGCCTCTAATCTTGGTCAACAAGAGATTATTCGTGGATTACGAAAAGAAAAAGAAAATTTAAACTCAAGTTCGACAGAGAAATGGAAAGTTTGAAAAATTTCAATCTCTTTTTTTAACGACCAAAGTTCCTCGCAGAATTAAATTCAAAAGATTCCTCCCTCGTTACTCAGCAACAAAAATTCTTGTGTTTTTTTTCAGAAGTTATTTGAAAATCTATAAAAAGAAGACCTTGCCTCGAAATGAAAAGCCACACAATTTTTCCAAACACTTCGTCGCTAGAATTAATGTTTTCCTCATTTTTTTTCTTGATGAGAAATCTCTGTGGTCTATGATGATCAATTCTTTTCTGCCATCTGTGTCTGGCGCTCTCGCACACATTCTCGTTTCTTCTTTCTCTCTCTCTCTCTCTCTCGGTGCGTCGTGACTTATCTTTCTCTCGCACGTTTCTCTTTCTTGCTCTGTCACGTTCGCGTGTGGTAAAGACATCCAAAAATAAGTTTCCGTCGAGAAGTTGGGCGACGAAGCCGACGACGACGACGACGGCGACGAGGTCGACGCAGAAGAAGAAGAAGAAGAAGAAGAAGAAGAAAACGATGTAGGAAACTGAGAGAGTGAAGGGAAGAGACGTTGAGATATCTGTATGCTCTCTGTGTATTGCATTCGAATGGCGTCTCTTCCACACCGTCGACACTTTCGTCCTAGACAAGTATTTTCATCGAGAATGATAATCCGTGACACAAAAAGAAAAAAAATGAAAATCACTGTGTCTGCAGCACTCTCGGGATAATATTTGTGGTGTCGAAGCGGATACAGTTTTTTACTTCTCTTATTTTTTCTTCGGACATAATCTCCCACGCATAAGTGTCTTCGAGCGAGAGAGAAAAAGTGGAGGAACTCTCGTGTGTATCGGTGCGCCAAAAACGCGAATCCTTCGAGAGAAACTCGTTCCTCGATTGCGAACGCGAGACTGCAACACTTTGAGCCAACTGCTGAGAGAGCGACAGAGAGAAAAGAGTACAACAAAAAAAAAACAAAAATTTGTCGCGAGCGTGTGTTCTTCTCAAGTGCATCCTGTTCTCTTTTATATTTTTAATTACGCTTGCAAAACGTCCGTACCGGCCGAGGAATTACCCGGTTCCTCACTCCGTACCTTTCTGTCTCCCCCACCTCCCTCCTTTTTTTAAATTTTTTCTCCTTTTACTTTTCTCCGTTACGACACCGTAATCCCGAGATTCGGAGTAACGGACAACAAGTACACGGGTACTATGTGCCTTCGTCTCTTTTGCATCGATTGTCGAGGTATTCTTTCTAACCGATCAATTCCTCGATTATTTCCTTAACTCACGACCGCAAAAAACGGCGGAATATTTTCTTCAAAGTTCTCACAGTTCAGTGGATATTATCAGATTTCTATCAATTTCCGCAGCAGTTGATTCCCAATTTTTTTTTTTCATTCGAAATAAAAATTGATAAATCGATACAATTTTTTTGTCATTTCGGTGAATGTTCTGCATAATTTTACAAGTGTTCGAGTCGAGGTTCGCGATAATCTTATTTGTTTGGTCCAATGAAGCGAGTGGTGAAACAGGGCAAATTGTTTTGACATGTTAAGAAAACTAAAGTGACGCTCAGCTCGATTTTCGCCAATTTCTCGCGAGCATGGATTTTTTACCTGGAAGAATCATTTTTTTTTCATCCGTACGAGTGGCAGGCCGTTTGTTATTGTTGTTTCGGGCAACACAAAAAATTGAAACTTTGTGGGAAAAGAAAGGGAAGAAAAAATGTAGAAATTGGGTCAATCAATGGGACATTTTTTTTGCTGATTTTATACGAGGAAAGAAATAATTCGTAAAATCGTGGTAAAAAAAAAATTGGATTTTTGACTAATATTTTTCTTTCGATTAGCGAAGAATATTTTTTGTCCATTGGAAAGAAAATAGAAAATTTATGAATCGCTGTACATTGAAAAAAATAGATGAACTTGAAAAACGCGCCTGATGATTTATTGATTAATTGCTTGTGATTCAAGGCCGTAACAGCTATGACCTTGAGGTGGAAGGAAACGAGAAGCCACCGACGAGTTACACGGAGATGGTATCGTGCGAAGAGGGTAGCAGTGAGAAATTTGTCGAGACCGATGCGGCGACGGTGGTTAGACGTTCACACGTACGAATGGAAATGCCAGCGGCTGGACTCGGTCACCGTCCACCCTCGGTGGTTAGTTCGGATCAGGAATATCCACCGCTGGAGCACAAAGAAATACCGATACCTTCGCCATACGCAAGGCGAATGAATCAGAATCAAGAGGCTCAGGTGGTCCAGCCAAAGCCAAAAACAGCGCCAAAAGCTGTTGGGATTATCGAGGCGGGGAAAATGCCAAGCCGACTCAACAGCGAACTGAAAAACGAGGTGAATTCGCGTTGCTCGGAATCTGGGAGCAAGAGCAACGATGGCAGTTACAAATTTCAAGAAACATCCGTTACGAGCGTAGAGACGACAATGCGTAACGAGACGACAGTCGTCAGTGAAAAATTCGTCTCGGAAAACAGCAAAGAGAGACAAACCGTGACGGAAATTCAGTGCCAAAAAACGGTATCGAACGCCAAGAACGATCAGATAAGAGTTTCAATGAGAGAAAAGTTGGCGAAGAACAAAGAGGAAGTCAGTGAGAAACGTTCGAGTTTTTGTGAATTGGAGAAAACTAATCACAACGTCAATCAATCCAACAGTGTGTCGAACGATCGTTTAGAAAACAGTAAAGACGTCAAAGAGAACGAGTCCAACATTTCTGCCGTTAATTTCATCTCGAGAAACCATGAGATCGGCAAAATTTCTATCGACATGCCGGACAAAGCTGCTATCGACCGCGAAAACGACGATTTGGAAGAGCAGGTCCAAACGACCTGGGAGCTCGAGAAACAAAAAGCTGATCAACTCGCCATGAGATTGGCCGAAAATAGCGTCGCTGATTTGACAAGACATTTCACTAAATCCTCCACGCCGCCAATTTCCGCCTCCCCCATACAACGCAACGATCCCAATAACCTTCAGGACGATCACAGAGAATCGGAAAATAGTTTGATCGAAGACGACGACTCCAGTGACGCAAAAACCGTCACCAATGCGGAAGAACACAAAATTTTCGATTACAATGATTCCAACAAACGCTACGACACGCCCAACAAACCAATCGTCAATCAAAACACCAACACCGTTACCCCCGACACCATGACACCCGATGAGGCCGAAAATCTTTTGAGTTCCCGGTGAGTTTCCCTTTCTATTTTATTTTCCCTCATTCAACCCTCAATAGTCACACCTCCACATTGTCACGTAATAGTCATTGGGGGTGTTATCAACCCCGCGCACTTTGGAAGGCGATAAATAGTTGAAAAATCGTGAGAAAAGAATAAAATAAAAATACTACAACGCATTTTCAACCCTTGAGTAACGACCATGATGATTCTATTCAATTCGTGCTATTTTTGATATTAAAAAAATGTCGAAATAAAAAAATTCTGCAAAAATGACTTTTTTTTTACAAAAAATGATGCAAAAATTCTAATTTTCAATTAAAAAAAAAATAAAAATCGTTTCACAAGTCTGAAATAGTATGCTTTCAGGTGGGACTGGTTAAATCAGCGACCGTCCCAAAAAGTATACCCCAGGTTTTACACAGTCCGCTTCCTACGGCTTCAAAAACTGAACTAACGAGCCGTTTCAAATAATAATGACGAGGCTCCCTACTAGAAGGTTCAAACTACCGATAGAGCGTGTCAAAAGTCCCATTTTCTGAAAATTTCTATTACATTTAGTCGGTTGGAAGCGGCTGGGGTAAAATTAACCCCGCGTGTGACCATTGAGGGTTAAAACAATCTCTTTCCCAATGATGGTTTATCCTTGCTCGCATATTACCAGTGACGAAAACTGCGGCCACCCTGAGAAGAGCCCGAGGCCTCTTGGGGTGCTGAGGGAAAACGAAAAACGAAAATGTCATGAAAATGTTCGAGCTTCTCACGTTTCTATAATCAATATTTTCATGTTTTTTTTTGTCCTATTTCGGTCTCTGGCAAATATCCGATCAACATTGGCTGCTGCAGAATTTTGGAAAAGAAAATCAGGTTCGTATTTTCCTGTCATTCATGAAGAAAATTCCGAAGTAGTTCAGTTTTCCATAAATTCGATATTTTCCGCCCCAGACAAGGTTCGGCCTTGCTGTCCGACGAAGAAGCTCGTGAAATAGCCAGATTGCTGTCGCCCAGCAATGCCACAGGCCCTCCCGTTGGAGAAACTAAAGTTCCGGAAAAGGAAAAGGACGGGGAGAAAGAGAGAGACAGGGAAAGGGAAGAAATGGACAATACTCCCGATTGGTTGTCCGATGTGCTGTCTGCACCGGATACGAGTCTCATTAACAGCAGCACGGCTCACGATTACAGGTAAAACGAAGGAATCAACGAAATTGGACATTAAAAAATAGGATTATTCAAATTTTGTGACCGAAGGGTTACGTCTGATGAGATTTGTAAAGAAAATTTTGTCTTTTCACCTCGCGACATAGTATTTTCACGGCCTTTCAAGGGTATGGATCAGTCTTCACGAGCTGCCCACTTGGTCTCGAAAAATTTGACGTGCCAAGCACTAGAAACGAATTCGATCGACCGATCCATATCTCGGAGAATCGTCAGTCGTTTAGCGACTGAAAAATAAATTGATGCATCGATTTTTTTGGTTTTTTTGATTTTTAGTTTGTCTCACAGGTCCCGAAGTGATTTGACGATAGATTCGTTGACGGAGAGCCAAATAGGCTCGGTGACTGGAAGCGAGAGTGGTTTGTTGGGTTCAGTGAGCAGTTTGAACGACACAACCCACGAGGCGAATGACGACACTGAAACGGAGCAGCGAGAGGAATTCACTCCGGTGCCTGGAAAAATTGTAATTTTCTTTAAACTTCAAAATTCCCCCCAAAAATTCCCTCTCTTCTGAATTCTAGAAAGCTTTCTTCATTTTCCAGATTCTGGTCGAGAATGGTGTACATTATTTCGAGGATGGTCACTTCTGGATGGAAGTCAGCGGCTTACCGGACTCCGAGGACGACGAGGACGATCTACCGCCCACTGTGATGGTGAAAAAAAGTGGCAAAGTCTCTTTCGATAGCGGACCTATGAGAGTTTACTCTACCCACTCGGTTAACGAGTATGATCGTCGAAACGAAGATGTTGATCCAGTTGCTGCGAGTGCTGAGTATGAACTCGAAAAACGAGTTGAAAAAATGGAGGTACGTTCGTCAAATGCCCTCAATTCGGTTCCATAATCTCACTTCCCATTAAGGAGGTTCGATCACGAAATCAAAATAATTAGGATTTGAGAAAATTTAGTGACAACATTCTTTGGCATCGAGTATAGAAACACAATTTTTTTCCTATTTTTTTTACCACATGGATATCGAATAATTGAGAGTTACATCGAAATTTTCGCCCATGAGATGTATACCTGTAGATATGTAAACTCTACGCATACACACTCAAACTTTACGGACGTTGTATGGCGACGGTCAAATCTAAATTTTCGTTTTCACTTTTTCTTACATACAAAATGGTTTGCGAGCCCGAGTTCATTAAAAAATGTTGTTACAAATTGACTAAAGAACAACATACTCTAAATCCAAGATTGTCCGTGGCAATCTGTATTTGTTTTATAACAAACAAAATTTTGAAAAAATTAACGACCGATTTCGTTGAAGAACTGAATAAAGCTTCTTCGAGGTTACACAAAAGTGTGTGCAAAGTTTTAAGAGGCTTCACCATTTAGAAATTGAAATATTTAATGTTGAAAATTGCAACTTTTAACACACAATCTTATGAGAAAGTACTGAAAATTGTGATTTTTATAAATAAATATCTCGACCTTTACATGGTGAAGCTTCCGAAAATTGCGCGAGCTATTAGATATCACTATTCTCTTTGTGTGGTGCAAATTTGAAGGAAGTCTATCGATAGAAAATTTTACAAACGTCCTTAAAGAAAATATTTACTAAATTTTATAAAATTCTAATAATGTTGAAATTTTGTATTTTTTTAACATGGTTCAGCATGGAAACGTATCGTGGTGATCCAACCATTTCAATAAGTTGTACGTGGCAGCCTCATGAGAGTTTTTCATTCTCATGAAGAAGGAATAACAATTTTTTCGTGTATTCTTAAAAGACATGCCGTTATCACAAAATTGGCTAGAAATCAAGGTCGCCCGTGGATTCTGTTCCGTAACGATAATTTTGCTAGTTTTTTCCGTATATAAAAGTTGCTTCCATGGACAACAGATCGAAATTGTTATCGGAGGTTAAAAATACGTTCCCGTAATACGAAGATTTGAAAAACATCGATAGCTTATCACTCGCGGAATCAGTAACTACAAATTTGAGCATTGTCACACTATCGATAGGCGATTAAAACGTTGGGTCGCCGGAGGCGGACGGGAATCAAGAGAAAAAAAAGAGGGAAAGACATTGATTACACGATATGATTTTTATCAGGTGTTTCCAGTGGAACTGATGAAGGGCCCGGAAGGCCTGGGTCTCAGTATAATTGGTATGGGCGTCGGTGCCGATGCCGGGCTCGAGAAATTAGGAATTTTCGTTAAAACAATAACGGACAAAGGGGCTGCAGCGAGGGAAGGACGAATCCAAGTAAACGATCAAATAGTCGAGGTTGACGGAAAATCTTTGGTCGGTGTTACACAGGCTTACGCGGCTAGTGTGCTTCGCAATACCTCGGGACTGGTTCGCTTCGTTATTGGACGCGAACGTGATCCCAAAAATTCTGAAGTTGCTATGCTCATTCGACAAAGTTTGCAAGCTGATCGTGAGCGTGAACAAGCCAATAACGCAAACAGGTAAAACGTTGTTTAGCAATGTTTTTTAATTCAATTTTAAAATTTTTCAGTTTTTTAAAATTACAAACAATTTTTTCACGCGGATAAAAATTCATTCGAAACGTTTTTTCAATTTTTTACGTTGGACAGCGCGTGCAATTTTTCTTTCCCAATGATGGTCAATCCTTGCTCGCATATTACCAGTGACGAAAACTGCGGCCACCCTGGGAAGAGCCCGAGGCCTCTCGGGGTGCTGAGGGAAAGAAAAAAAAAAAAAACGTTTGCGATCGATAGTTTTACAGTCTCCCGGCCACAGCGTTGTCTCCATTTAAAAAAATGCTTTTCTCTTGCGGAATAATATACGATTCCTCGGTTAACAGGAGACTCAACTTCTCCGACGCATCTCCTGACGGTCAGAGAGGAGGCGAGGATCATTCGACAAGCAGCAGCACGGGCATGGGCGGCATTCCAGGCTCGCCGGCAATGTCATCATGCTCGGAAGGCGAACCGCCTCACAGTCCAATCGAGAATTATCTCTCGCCGAGTAATCGAAGCAGATCTCCGATAATTAGCTCTTCGAATCCGCCAAACGTAACACCAACTACGCAGAGCGACGTAGACAGCTTGCGAGCTCTTCTTCAAGAGGTTCGTCTCTCTGTTTTATTTTTTAAACATTTCGAGTGTAAACACATTTTTTTTCTTGCGTGAAAATTGCACATAGAACTCCAGACTCTGAGGTCCACAATTTTTATTCTTTTTCAAGCGTTTTTGCATTGATTTACGTGAAAATGTATATTTTTAAAAACTTGTACATAGTTTAGACGAACGCTTGATTTTAGCTGGTTGAGTTGATTTTCATATATTACAGCACTGTAGAAAAATCTCAGAGCTGACGTTAACCCTAGAACAGTAACCTTATTTTTTTTTTTTACCTATTCCGGTGACCCGGGCTCATAAATAACGACAATTTTGAAAAATTCGTATCTCCGGTTAGATTCAACAAAGAGGATCCAACTTACGCTCGTTCTGTTCGTTTTTGAATGAAGGATCGCGCGAGCCTGGGAGAATTTGGCTCGAAGTCGAAAAATCAGTGAAAAAATTTGGTAAAACGATAAAAAACGGGGGAACGAAGGGAAAAAGGGGCGCGGGATTTAAAGTCGCCTGGGGTTACCATTCTAGAGTTAATTTATTCGCACTGACGATTATTTAATTAGTGAAAATGATTGTTTTCGACGTTTTTATACGTTTCGCACTTTTGTAAATTATTCACTCGTTTACATCGTCATTTGTTTCTCCCGCAAGTGCCATTTTCATGGTGGATTTTGGGTGATTATTTTTTCTTTTTTTTTGCTTATGCGTTGTGTCCGTCATTCGTTGCTTGCAGAGTCAGTATAAACAATCCCTAGCCGAGGAAGAGGTGGAAAAACTCAAGGCAAAGGTAATAAACCTCGGAAATGTGAATTGAAATATTTTTTTTTAATAATAATTATTATGTTTTTTGACGTCCGAGCTTGTCAAACCTGCTTCATGAAAAACAAAAGCTATAAATTATTCCTCTGTACAGCAAACATGTGATTTCTACCTTGTCACGCTTTCCCAACCATTTAGTTCCACCGATCGATAATGTTTTAAGAATCTTTCCATTATTCGCAGCTCGTCGAGCTGGAAAACAATGGCGCCGGGAGCGAGGAATACGCCGCGAAATTGCGAGAATCGAGGCTACGATTACACGAGTCCGAGCGCTCGTTGGGTGCAACGAGACAAGAACTCAACACAGCCAGAGAAATGCTCGCACAAGCGACAGCGCAAACCAACGTTATTCAGCAAAAATATGCTCGAGCCAGACGAGCAGCCAGAGAACTCCGTGCTGACATCGCAGCTCGCGATGACTTTTATCAACAATTGTTGCAGGAAAAAGATACCGAATACAACGCGCTGGTCAAGACACTCAAAGATAGGGTAAGGATATTTCACGTTACCGGATTAAAGGCTCGTCGTGAGCAAAGCAACGAAAAGGTTTACCGTCTCGACATTTTCAACTTAAAATTTCAGATTCTACGCTTTTTAAAAATTTTTTTATTACAAACTCCAAAAGAACCAGAATTTTTTGATTCGTCGTTATCCTGCTTGAAAGATTTTCAAGGCGATCTATCCGTCGACCGAGTATACGCGTGACTTACACTCAATTCGCAGATCCACGTTTTCGCTTCAGTTGAATGAACGATTACGAGAAAAACAGAGCGTTCATCTAATCCTCAAAACCAACCGCGAGACTGACAGATAGCCTTGAAGAGGTTGGATCCCGACGATACAATGTTGCCGGGCTAAAATGTTGAAAACAAAAAATTACAAAATGATAAGAATTTAATTAAATTTGGTAAATATTCTTTAATAATAAATGTGACAATACAAATTTTTTTACATTTTTTCAACACGCAGGACTCGAGTAATTAAACACTCAAGTTCACGTGTATCAGCAGAGCGTTCACATGGATACATCTCATGCATAAAAAGTTCGATTCAACTCTCAATTATTCGATAACCTTGTGGTCAGAAATTTGTAAAAAATTTGTGTTTCTATACTCGATGCCAAAGAATGTTGTCACCAAATTTCATCAAATTCTGATTATTTTGAATTCGTGATTTTTTAAAAGGCCAAATTTAGATTTAATAGAAAAAACGATTATTGCATGTTCCTCGCTATGGAAATTTACATTGCGATCAATTGAAGCGCATCCAAACATGAAACTAACAAAAAATACCTCACATATAAAAAAATAAGACTCACACATTTGCGACACCGTACTCAGTTACGAAAATTGGTGACTCAGGTAATTACGTTGGAGGTTGAATTAACCGAAACGCACACAAGATTCGGACTTCCCGTGAGATTACCGTACGACGGTTCAACCAAAGGTATCGTAACGCCGCAATTGACCAGACGCCAATTACCTCCACCCCCGTCCTCAGCGAGCTGCCAATTGTCCGATACCGAAACCTCCGATCTTAGCAGCCCCGACGATGGCGACAAAACTGCCACTGTCGAAAGAAAACTTCCGCTACCGATACCGATCAAAGAAGAACTCGATCGAGCTGTGCCAGCTCACAGATTGCTCGATAATTCCGCTGGAAAAAGCAAAGCCGAACTTGCTAGTCGAGGCGGACTTGCTAATCGACAATTACCCAAAAGATCTGGCGGTCTTAGTAACAGCAGTTCGGTATGTTTCAACTTGTGCTCCATCTCTCGATTCTTTCAATTGTTGAATTCCTTTGAAAAATGCCGAAAAATCGATTCCAAACGCATAATTTAGTGAATTCCGAAAAATCTCAATGAGTAAAAAGCACACGGAGAAAAAGAAAATCGAGCTTTGCAAGAATAAAAGCACGAAACGACCTTGAATTTAAAGCATTTTTTCGTACAGAATCCAAATTTCCATGAAAATAAAAGACAATTTTATTTTTTAACGTTACATTTGGCACAGTAACAATTGCTCAAGATTCAAGGTCATCCCCGCATCGCCCCTTTCTCAGCTTTACATTTTTTCACATCGCAGGATTATGGTCTTGACGAATCCGGTGACAATACCGACACGGAAGATTCCTCAGCAAAACTGGGCAATTCACACGATTTGAGCAGTCGTTCCACCAACGACTCAATCTCCAAACAATCAAATTTGAGTTCCTACTCGAGCAGCTCCTCCATAAGCTCCCAGAAGAGCAAGCAGTACTTTGATTCTACACACTCAACGACGATACGACAGCACAGTACGATTAGTTCACAGGTCAGAGCTATGACCGAGCAGAATTGGCCACCTTCTCAAAAAGGTTCGTTGATAAACCAGAACGTAACATTTTCCATGCACTTTCCAGTTGATTATTGTTTTTCATGTCAATTGAATATTCAGTCCTTTAAATTCTTCATTTTTGCATCTGAATTCGCGGCGCCGCCGGGCTCTCAATGGATTTTCCTGAATCTCGAAACGAAAATCTTGAAAGTTGAAAAAATTGGCCAAAATTTTAGATGCGATAAAAATAATTTGAAAAATTTTTCGACCGGTTTGTATTTATTATTTTTAATGGAATAACAACAGGCTTGACCGGACCACCAGCGTCTTTCGCGGAACAATTAAAACAAGTACTTGCCGAGCGGGAGCGGAGACTCGGGGGCAATGACATGTCATCATCGCGTGAAAGTTCCGGTGATTTTAGTGATCTCAATCATCCTCACAGTAACGATCCTACCCTAGTCACGAATCATCTCGTCGAGGAGATACGACAAGCCGTCAGTGAGGCTAACCGAGGTAAATTTAGCGATTTTGTCTCACGAGTCTCGTGGATGTTATAAAAAAATACTAGTTGGCTGAGCTGTTTATCGCTTTTGTAAATGATTTTATAAGACGGAAAGAACGCAAAAAGTATAATTGTAAAAAAGGGAAAATGTTGACTCGTTGTATTGTCGTAATGCAGCGAAAAAAGCGGCAGTACCTCCGCCAAATCTTATCGGTACTGGAGGCACACCATGGCACCATCCCGGTGGTTCGCCTTCGAGTTTGTCTTCGGGTGGCTCCGTTAGTCCACCTGCCGTCGATCCCAGTCCGTCCAAGGCTGGCAGCGCAGGTACTGACCGTCATCGATTGCACCGCTTGCATGTATTCCTCATAAACCAATCGCTACACTCTTCCGAAGCATCTCTAATTCGATTATTTATTTACGCCAATTTTTTACTTCACTTCAATGCTTTCAAACCTCTTTCTCGAGCTTGGCATGTTGAATATTGATAAGAATCTCAAAAACCTGCTGAAGAAAACACACAAACTAGCAAATGAAAGAAAAATCGAAGAACTTTAATTGTCCAACGATTCGTCGTTCAATTTTGTCGATATAGATTTTGCAAATCGTTCCAGCCTTTTGCAAATTAATGTGTTCGTTAATTCTCCAGTTAAAATATACTTTTTCCGAATTTATTATAAAAAAAGTTACGATGCATCGTGTATGTTTATCATGATTGTCGTTTTGCTCGTTTTAATGAATTTCATGAATTGACTAACTCATTCAATGAATTTATCATTTTTACGTGGATTTCTTGTATTTGAACGATCGATATTTTGTCAAAAGATTCGAGCGCACTCGACGTCTGGCTGCCCCCAAACAGTGACTTTGGTTTTGGTGACAAAAAGTCACATTTCTGGCAATCCGCCCCGATTGCTGATTGGTCCAAAGAACAAGTGAGTCTAAAAATCCAGAGTGCATACAAAAATTTAGTGAATTGTCTTGAAATATGGAGGAAAAAAATGATGTGGAACTTTGGAAATTTGATGATTTTATTGAATTTTTCTTTTTTTTTCTTTTTTTACTCCCAGGTCTGTCAGTGGCTGTCGGGCATTGGTTTGGAGCGATACGCATCGCGTTTTATGGACAACGGGATTTGTGGTAACAGTCTATTGCGTCTTGAGTCGCGAGATCTCAAAAGCCTGTGCATATCCGGTGACGACAAATCGCATTTGAAAAGAAAATTGAAAGAATTGCGAGCGCAGGCGGAGCGCGAGCGCAAGGAGAGAAAGGAAATCGAGCGGATGCGAAGAAAAGCTGAAAAAGCGGCGCGGAAGAAATAATTATTCGTTAGTCACGAAAGAGGAGAAGAATAAGCTTTTCGATGCGTGATATATATATATATAGTTCTTTTTCGATAAGGTGAATACGCAATAATGTTTACTCGCGTGTCTGTGTGTATGCAGGAATGTGTGATTGGCAAAAGAGAAAGAAAAAATTGAACAAAGATGAAAGTCCGTGTCGTAATCCCGGAATTCCATGGAGCTACTCGTAGCGTACCTTGACGCGATTTTTTCCGACGACACGTTATCTCCTTCGCGTCGGTTTTCTCGCGCAAAGTTTTTTTTTTGTTTTGTTTTCCTTGACGATCAAAATCGTATAATTTTCTTTGTACTTTTGAATTTGTGTGCAACCGAGAGATTCGTCATTTCGGTACACGAGACGGACGTCGAAAAAATAATTGATCAATATTTTCTCTTCCGTTAAATTTATTTATTTATTGAAATTTTTGGAGAACTCGTCACGTCCGATTTAATGTCGTCGATGACTATAAAAAAAAACAAAACAAAACAAAACGAAGACGAATCAATTCGTAGAATCGCCATTACAATTGTATTTTTATATTTCGTCCATTTACGTTGAAAACTTTGGTCGATTCTTCATATAAAAAGGAACGCTTTCCCAATCGACTCAACAAGCTGTATTTTTTCTCGTTTTGTTGTCAACTATTTAATTAGGTTCAATGATTTTTAATGATCGCGTTCAGATGAATAACTTGTGAGATTGTGTTGATGCGTCGTATGTGAGACGAGAGGGTGTGAATGTGTGTATGTATTTTTAGCGAGAGGCTCGAAACTCTCGTTTCGCGTCGTTTGTGTATTTTTCATTTCCTCAAATTCTTCTCTGATTATTTATTTTTCAAAGAGACCCGTCGAGACCATTCACGAGATCTCGAAGTAACAGTAGATTTTAAAATGGAGAAACGCATGTAATGTAGGATTGTAAAAACAAAAACCAATACAAAAGTGACGTTTGTTGTGTGACGGGAGGAGGAAAAAATTAGAAAAACAAACATCCGACGATCCTTTTTCTACTTTTTTCTCCGTACGTCTTTTGCGTATCAACGAAAGCGAAATAATGTGAGAAATTTCCTTATTATCGGAACTATCAACTCTTGTTGTCGTATACGAGTATATTAAGGTAGTGCGAAAACAGTTGAAGATTCAAAATTTCATCCGTTTCAAAAAATTTGCATTTTGTCACCGAAAAACAAGAAAAATTATAATCGACCGCCTTTTCAGTTTTTTTTCGAGATTCCAACAAGTTTAACGCGTAGAAACTCTACGCACCAACTCCGAAATCTCTGGCAGCGGTCAATTGGCAAAAAATGATTATCCAACGCCTTTTGCTTTTTCGTAACAATAAAAAGCGTCGATCGGAGAACAAATTTGTAAAATTTTTGAGAAAGAACAAAGTTTTGAATGGTCAATTTTCATTTGGGCTACTTTACGGTATATCTAGCTTAATAGAACGTAGAATTTTTGTCAAATCATCGAAAAAGTCGATTGAACCCGAGCCATTCGTTATTGTTATACGAGGATTAGTTCGTGTTAGAATATTTTTTGTTATCGTCATAATTATCGATATTTTTTCAACATTCTTGAAATATCTCGCAAGTTTTGCTCAAAGAAAAACTTCATATCAACGATGACGGAGACAAATGCTAAATGTCAGCGTAATCACATACGTCCGTTCGTCGAAATAACACGAACGATCCAAGCAATTCGTATTTGCCATAGAAAAATAAAAACAGAAAGAAACTTAAAAATCGCACAAAAAAGTGCAATTTCAAAAGATCGATATATATCGATGATACCAGCACCATTTCTGTCTCAAACATTCCACAAACTAATCGAGACTCTAAAAACCAGAATGCCAGTCTCAAAGAAATAACAAAACCCGAATCAACGCGCAAATTACAATTTCGACTCATTAAAAATCATCATGTTTGGCTTTTTTTCATTTGCCAAAAAAGTTTATCGAAGCTGTCAAAAACAAGGCGTCTCGAACGATCGAATATTTGTAACAGGAATAATAACTCGTAAGTGTGTGTTCGTATCCAAAAAACACGTGAGAAAGTTCTGCGTATTAATAATAGTTGCGTAAGTTTTACGTCCCAAAATACCCAATCGTATTCATTCGGCACGTGAATTAAAAAATAAAAGGAAAGAGAAAACGCCCTCCGAACAGTAATCGCTAGAAAATTCTTCTCATCGGAGAATTAAAAACAAAAACAAACAAACAAACTAAACGCACCGTTCAAAAAGGCAAGAAAAGCTGCGAAATTTGTGTTCGACGATTTAGACGACAAACGACATTGTGTAAATACACTATCACATATACATATATATATATATAAATATATATACGCATATATAACATATATATGAATGAATATATATATATAAATATATTTAACGATCATTCAGACTATCGATCGTAACGATAACGTTTAACGATCATTCTATCGCGATTCGAGTAACGAAGCCCCCCGTTCTCTCAGAGCGAGAGCTGTGTTGGGAGAAAAAATAAAGAAAAGCATTAGGATGTTTGGATCGAGACAAGAAACCGGTGCGGAGCCGTCTCTCCCACGTTATTAGTGTCATAATAATACTTCGTATAAGTTAACATGTTTTAGATTGACGAGACGACGACGTTTATCGAAAGTCCTCCATTTTGTAACAAGCAAATTATACAATTTCAACAATAAGCGCAATTTCGTGACGAGGTTTTTATTGTTTTTTTTGTTGTCAATGAAGGAAAAATATAGTTTAGACTTCTCTCTTGAATGGTTAGAGGAGAGATACGACACTCTGGGGCGCACACCTGTTGGGATAATTGTTTTAAATGCAGCAGAAAAAGCCATTGAATTTTTTTTGTTTTTTTGTTTTTTTTATATCGACGATTCTTATCATTTTTTTTTCTAATGAATGACACAACGTCCCCCGCTGGTTCAGTCAGCCGGACCCGACGAAAAATGACTGATTTCTTAGAGAAAAGTTGCGTTCGAACTGGATCAAAATCCTCGTGACTACCACGGGCCTGCAGTGCTTTTTTTCCAACCTTCTAAATTGGGAAATTATAAAACTCACGAGACCCGTACTTAGTGTAACACGAACTATGTAGTATTATATTTTAATTGCGAAATGTGGAGTACGAACAAAGTGAATACACGCGAGAGCAGCGAGAGTCTAATTTTCAGGCCAAGAGGGAAAGAAAATAGTTGTACTAGTTATTCAATTCACTCGAACGAGTCTTGCTGTCTTCTTATCATTGTCTACCAAGATTTTTCTCTGTTTTCCTTTGTTTTAATAATTTTTTTATTCTCGAGATTATACTTAATATACGTAACAAGAGGATAACGGTATCGAATCAATGAACGTCGTTCCAAACGCGCTTTTAAATACGCGTCATTTACTCGGCAGCTTTTTATTAGTAAATATCTGTACCGATGGTATTGTCATTTACGAATACTCTCGAAAAATTACAACAACAACAACAACACAAACATTTCAATTAAAAACGATTCGTACATTAAACTCGAGTTGTGGATTCTTTGGAAATTTTTCCATCCCTCGAAGAGTCTCGTCCGACCTTTCCCAAATCTTAGAACCAACGTATTTCCACTTTCTTTCCATCACTTGAGGACGTTGTATGCCAATTTTCTATCCATAGAATTCCTTCAAATTTTCACCACACAAAGAAAAGAGTGATATCTAATAGCTCCCGCAATTTTAAGATATTCCACCATCTAGAAGTCTAGATATTTATTTATAAAAATCACAATTTTCAGCACTTTCTCGCAAGAGCGTGTATTAAAAGTTCCAATTTTCAACATTGAAAATTTCGATTTTTAAATGGTGGAGCCTCTTGAAAATTTCGCATACACTTTCATGTAATATTGAAAGAGCTTTTATTTAGTTTTTCAATAAAATCGGTCGTAATTTTTTTTCAACATTTTATTTACTATATAACAAATACAGATTCCTAGTAGCTCGCACAATTTTAAGATATTCCACCATCTAGAAGTCTAGATATTTATTTATAAAAATCACAATTTTCAGCACTTTCTCGCAAGAGCGTGTATTAAAAGTTCCAATTTTCAACATTAAATATTTCGATTTCTAAATGGTGAAGCCACTTAAAATATCGCATAAACTTTTATGTAATATCGAAGAAGTTTTATTTAGTTTATCAAAAAACTCGGTCGTAAAATTTTTTCGAAATTTTGTTTTATTATACAACAAATACAGATTATCTCAGACAATCTTAGATTTGGAATATGTTGTTCTTCAGTCAATTTGTAACAACATTTTTCAATGAACTTGAGCTCGCAAATCATTCTGTATGTAAGAAAAACTGGAAAGAAATATTTAGATTTGACCGTCGCCATACAACGTCCTTCGATTGATTTTTATTTCGAGAATGACACGAAACGAGCTTCTTACGTCACGAGACAAACGACTGTGCATTCCCCATTGTTTGATCGATAATTCAAGCATAACTTCACTCTTCAGTCTCGAAAAAACAGGAAGACTTTGATGCGAATACAGAAAAGTGCACTGGCTCGATCACAAATATAAAACAATCGAAATAATTTATTGATTGCGATTCAATATGCCAGCTATAATCGTTAATGATTACACTTGGCGCCAAAATCATGAAGTCGTTATTATCTCAACGCGCCTTGATGGACATCCAAAAAAAATTGACTTATTCGCAGTTGACAATTACGTAAAGGTACGTCGACACACTTTCCATAAAAACCAACGACGAAAGAATTTTATTGAATTAATTGAGTTCGATTCAGTAATTGGACTCCGCGAAATAATTATTTTATTTTTTATTAATCATCGAAATAGGCGAGCTATCCTCCTTTCATTCTTGAACTTTTTCTTTGGGGTGCGATTGTCGAAGAGTCAAGCGAGTGCACCATTGGCGATGAAACCGTTGTTTTTACACTGAAGAAACAAGAAATTGGTGTGGAATGGCCATCTCTACTGATGGAAGATCTCGACAAGAACAAAAAGCGGACTCAACGATCACGAGCATTGGAGATCGCTCGAGTTTCCGCTGAGAAGAAAGCCAAGGCCAAAAGCGGTCAGTCTCCCAAAGATCATTCACCTTTTTTCACGGTTTCTATGAGTTTTTCTCTCCTCCGAGCCTCTCTCTATCCTTTCGTATTTTAACGTCAGCATCGATGTTTTGCTTCCTCATAGAGGAAGCCATGAAGCAATTTCTACGGAAGTTGTCGAAATTGTATGATTTAAATGCAAACACAAAAAACGTTGCAAATTCAATTTTGCAAATTCCTTCCTCAAGATGTTTTTTTATTTTCTCAGAAAAAGTTCAAGTACTGCAGAGACGAGCTGTGAGAGCACAAATCAATCTGGACACTGAGAGTCTCAACAAAATCGAAGCTATGAGAGATTCCCATCGAAAGGAAGCCATGGCGGACCTTGAGGAATGGCGTAGCCGAGCAGAGAAACCCATTCTCGAAAATATCTCTGGAACTGTCCAAGAGAACAAGAAGGCTTACAGGTAAAGATTTTTTTCGAGGCCAAGAGGCAAACCGAACAATTCAACTTTTGCCCCATGTCACTAGATCACCCTTAAAGTGGTTCGACGACGATGCATCTCAGGAAAACGTCGCAAATTTAAACAAAGATGATTCCAAGATGACTCTCCCCAAAGAGGCCAACATTGAGAACGATAACGAAGAAGGAAGTGGAAATAGAAAAGACATCGAGGCGGAGCAACGTAATGAAGAAATAAGCGGTTCACAGTGCAACTCGAAGAACGAAAGCCAAGTCAAGGAATCACCGACAAAATTATTATCAGCGAGTAAATGAAAATTGGAATATTCAATTTTTTAATTGACGTTTCATCGCTCGATAAATTTTTTCAACTGCGCATTTTTTTTTTCAGGGAAAAACGCAAATTCCAAGACGACTGTGGAATTGAGTTCGTCCTCGGATTCTTCGAGCTCGGACGACGACTCCCCAACTTGGAGCAACTCCAAAATTTTATCCGAAGCCGATGAGAAAGTACGTCGAGAATTTATGCGAAGAAAAAAGCGAGAGATGAAAAATCGTGGAAAGGAAATCGTCAGACGTGTATTGTCGAACGAGACGCCCAAATTCCTTGGAAAACATCGTGAAGGAATTTTTGAACAGAACGGCGTTGCTATACCCAGGCCACGAAAATCTTGCAGCATCGATGTCACATTCACGGAAAGACCTTTCCCTACCCCAGCACGAGAGAGCCATCACCTCGAAGAGCAAGAAGTAATTATTGTACATTTTTTTGAAAATCAACATTCAAACATTTTTTTTCATACATTTATGCTTCTCAGTGGCTGGAAAAACAAGCTGAAGCGAGAAGGAAAAGTGGATTCGTCTCGGAAGATTTACGACCCGAAGAGCAGGATCCACAATGGTTGAAGGAAAAGGGCGAGTGAGTCAAGAATTTTTGTCACAAAGTTTGTTTCTTTAGATTTCTATTCAAACATTTTTTACGACGAATCAAAACACCGGGAGATTCTTATTTGCCAACCAAATCTTTAGACTCGAAAACCAAAGGGACTCACATTTTAAAAATAAATCATGTATTGACAACATTCGTATTCTTTTTAATTTCGATTCAAATTGACAGCGAATTCTTCAAAGCTGGAAATTTCCTCGGTGCTCTCAGCGCATACAGCCACGGAATAAAGTTGAGCGATAAAATGTCATCTCTCTACGTGAATCGTTCAGCGGCGCACTATGCAGCGGAAAATTATCGACGATGCGCCGAGGATTGTTCAAAGGCAACGAAAAAAAAAAAATGGGAATATACGAGGCGTTCCAGACCAACGATATTCCGTTTCCTTCAATTTACTTTGCGGATCAGTACCACGTGGAAGCAATATCCATGTTTTACATTTTTTCTTTCACTCCTTCGAGAATTACAATTTTGAAAAAGCGAAAATTCATTATTTCTTGCCATTTTCCTTTGAAGTAGAATTTGGCAAATAATTTCCCGGGAAATCGAAGATCCTCGGAGCCACAATCGTGCGAAAAGTCTCGGAATGCCTTGTAAGATTTAAAAAATGTTTTGTGGGGAAGAAGAAAAAAAAATACGAATTGTTATTGCAGGCCCTGGAGCTAATGGTACCAAAGTGCGAGGGGAACCGTGACTCGAGAGCTCGGTGTCACGCTCGACTTGGCGCGGCTCTCTGCAAATTGTCGGCTCCGCAGCACGGAATACCAGAATTAGAGGCTGCGCTTAAACTTGCACCGGAAAACGAAACGATCAAACGCGATTTGCAAGTCGCCAAGCGATATTTTGAAATTAAGGATTAAGGAATCGTCAGTCACTGGATTTCATTGTGAGTGGAATTTCTTCAAAAAGTATATATTTGTGAAGGCCTTGTCAATAAAACGAAAATCTGATCACAACGTCGGTTGCTTTTTGTGAAAAAAAAAAAAAAACACTCCCATTCACTATTTTCCCAAAAGACAGTTTTGTTATGGAAACGAATTGGATTTTCTTGTCCCCAAAAAAGTGAAAAAATTTTTAGAGTTTTTCTTTCATCCGCTCGCCACGATTTTGTCCAAATTATATTTTTCAATTCTGTAGAAATCGTGAAAAACATTTCTATCAAATTTTTCTCTCTTAGGAATTCAAAGATTTTCCATTAAATAAACAATTTAAAAAAATTTAATTACAATAATAATTCACTGAATTCTCATTCAATGGCGTTTGCTCGCTCGAATCTTTCATCGTCTTCAAAGCCGCAACCGCATTTCGTGTGCTCGATTGCGTGAATGATTTCGTGATGACGATCGCGTCGACTGTCGATACGATGTTTAACCATGAAAACGAGACTGACTTTTTTCGTCTCGATGGGTCCGCAAGTGTGTTTCGGATCCGGACAGCATCCCGAGCCTTCGCATCTTGCGAGGACCGTCGACGGTGGATAAAAAATTTCATCAGGACTCGGACCAGCCAGTAGCAAATCTTCGACTTTGATGGCACGTGGCTGTGGCAACGCGCAACGAAACTGGTGGACCAATTGCACGTGATTCAAGTAACCACTGTCCCTGTTACGAAAAACGAATTTTCAGTGAATTTTTTCTTTTCGGCTCATTTATGCAAGTTGATAAATTGGAATTTATTAAGTTTCTTCACTCCCATAAGTTCACCAGGCATGGCAAGAAATCGTAAAGAAACGAACTAAAGGGGCGAGACCGAAAAATACAGAAATAAAATCTTTCGCACAAAATTTCACTAAACTGGTATTTTCCAGGATGGGAAATTCAATTTATTCGCCTCGAACGATCCGATCAAGGATAAAAGTTTCCAATCGCAAAAGTTGCTTCCTCGATTATTGAAAATCTTTTTCTGGTGTTAAAAATTCGACAAGGACGAATTAGTTAATTATTCCATTCACACGTCTCAACGAGTTTATTTCAAAAACCGTTTGAAACTATTTTGACGAGAAATTTTTTCAATTTTTCAGTTAAACGCATAAATGGCTTTACAAAATATAAAAATCGACCAATAAACCATGTTTCGACTCCGATTCCGAAATTTCCAAACCTTATGTTTGCCAAAAGTCCAGATTGAAAAATAACAAAATAAATGAAAACGTTAAAAAAGTTTACCTGTGATGATGAAGTCGACAATGAACGGTGGCGAAAAACGCAATAACAATGAGGAAAAACCTGAGCGGGGAATCCATCATATCGGACAATCACAACGAACCAATGATTAAAAAGTTATAATTATCTCTTGAGAGCGTGAATAGAAAAAAATGTTATTCCACTTGAAAGACACGAAGATATCCAGCGAATAATTGAAAGTAGGAGCTTTCCGATCGACCGTCTCTGAGTAAATCCACGAACGTTCTGAAAGGATTGTTCGAGTGTTGGAAGATTCAGCTGGAACGGTCCAGCCAGATTTTCTCTTCGATCGGACACTGCAACGTAAGAGTCTCTGGAGCAGATATTTTTATACACAAGACATCCTCTCATTTCCTACAAACACGCTGCTCTGTAATCACGAGCACACACAGCCTCGCACACATTGACACGTTCAATACAAAGATAAATTGCCGACCTGTGAAAATCTTGCAGCCTCCTCAGATTTCTTGCACAGCATCCTTGACCACGCATCGACACTTTTTTCCATTCCTTCTCTCTCGCTCTCTTTCGAGTCTCACGTTCGAGGCGTTATCTCAGTTTCTTCGAAATAACAATTTTTCCTGTGGAGTGATAAAAATTGAAAAAAAAGTCATTTCTCCATTCAGACATAATTACAAAATCGTCAAAAATTTTAAGTGATTAAGTCGATTTTATAATTCGTGTCAAACATTTCCAACGATCGATTGAACGAAATGATGACTTTGTATGTTAATTATTCACCAATTTACGTCGTAACGAATAATTCTTTTTTTAATTCGTAAAAAACCCTCTTACCCTGATTCTTGGTACGGCGAAAGAGAGTAAGAGATGCAGAGGGAGAGAAAGGTTCGTCAAACAGTTCCGGGAACATCACAACGATGATGACTATAATTATGGTGAGATGTACGTTAAATTCTGGGCTCCGAACTCTCCGCATTATTCCACATTCCGTGTACGAAAAAGCCAACACTGAATTCCAATAATTTTCTGCATTTTTTTCATCCCCGAAATTTTTGGAACTCACGTCAGCCTGAAAATTAATTAATTACAATTCTTCAAGGATTCTTCCTACAAGAATTCATAGATCAGCGATTGATTTTTGGCAATGAAAATGACTCACTCGATACGTGACTCATGCTCGAGCAAATATGTGAATCTCCCGATAAATTCTCCAAAGGATTCGAGCCCTTTTTCCCATTTTTCCTCATTCCCTGTACATTTTCCAAAACGGTGTGTGACACCGGATATCCAATGCTCCGGATACACGTTAAGTGAGGTCATGTTCTCTCGAAACGATATTCCACAGGAAAGAACGTCAGCGAAAGAGAAATTTTTATAGCAACTCGACTCTCGTTTCAAGATCCAGAACGTGGTGAGAAAAAATCCTGTATGGATAAATATAAATATATATATATATATGTATACGAGACTATGTTCGTGGGCAGGAAGGATGACAGAATTGATCGTTTTGCACGCCACATGCTCGTCTGAACCGGCCTTAATATTGCGTTAGGACCGGACACCGTTATGCGAGTTCGATCATCGTTTCTCATTCCCTTACGTGACTCATCTCCCAGAGTAGAGAATGGTTTATAGCCATTGCTATTAAATCTTCTTCAACGTTAACGTTAACGTATGTATCATTCGCGTGCGAATATTAGCGTTGCGGGAAATACTAACAATTAATTGTATTTCGAGAAATGGATATTAATAAAAATGTCAATGGAAGATGATACATAACGGTATTGTTATAATAAATCACTACTGCAGTACGACCTAATTGCCTGTCATCCGACGTAGAATCGTTTGCGAAACGTGACGTAAATCCCGCCAGCCAGAGCCACAAGATTAAGTTTTTTTTTTTTTTTTTTTNTTTTTCTTGTAAACGAAGTGTCACTCTGCCCGAGAATTATTCTCTGCACTGTTTGATTAATGGACTTTCTGACGACTCGAAATAATTGCAACCCGAGACTGTCGAACGGAAAAATAATACAAAATTACCAATTACGTTATAAAAAAATTCGAAAAATCATAAAATTTAAAGCGCTGAACCGATATCATCAAAATTGTATACCAACCTTCCTTTCGAGATACTACTCTATTTATAAACAAAAAATTTTTTAAGATTTTTTACTAATTTTTTTTTTGAAAATTTCAAAATTTCGTAAAATTCGTAGTTTTTTTGCAATTCCGACTAAGATCTCAGGGAATGAAGAGCTTGTATAGATTAATTACGATTATTCGTTAACCACAATAATAGAGTGTGAATAATCGTCACTTCCCTACGATGCTATTCGTGCAATTCACTCATTTCCTTTTGGTCATGTCCCTATAACTGATTCACGGGGAGATTCTCGACTTCTTTCCTCATAGTATTTCCTACTTTTTTATTGCCCCCGAGTGCGCGACGTTATGACTCGAGAAAGCCGCATCAAAAAGTTATGATTTAATTGTCACGAACGAAGAAGCTCCAAAGCCACAATTATCATCGCTGTACATTTGGGAATAATATTTCAATGTGTGCACACAATGACGAACGTTTATTTTTCATCGTCACCGAATAATTCTTCTGCGAATCTGTTCATGAAATTGGACCGAAAATAATATTCACACATGTGCATAAGATAAAAAAACACGCGAGATTAGCGGACGTATCTTTTCCGCGGCTATTGCCGAAGCTCTGACAAAGTTTGACTTCTGGTCGCGATGTTTGAGGAAGCCAAAGTTTTTGTATTTTTGTATTTTCGATCCTGTTCATACTGGCTCAATTTTTCGGTGTTTTTCGATTTTTGTCTTCGGAGATTTACCACACCGAATAAGCACGGAATGAAAAAACTGACGAGTCGCGAATAAATTCGAGAAAGTTTCTCCAACATTGAGTATTTTCATATTCGTGAGACAAAAAATAATTGCAACTCATTGAGCAGAGTTTCGATGCAGGAACTACAAATGTGAAATGTCTCGTGGGCCTTGGAGTTTCCTTGACCGCGGTCAAGGAATTATCAGCTAAATGAATGGAAACCGGGATTCCCAAGTTTCAGGTGTATTGCCCTGAAACCGGCTCGCAAACGAGAATAAGATTTGCATGATTCATTTAGGAAACATGAAGAAACACATGTGTCCGGAAAAAGTTGCACAACTGCCCTTTCGTGTTGGTATTCGCGTATCCGTGAGTAACATTCTCCTGGAGTAAATATTTGCACCATGAAGATTGCGTCGAAGAAACAGTGAAAACGATTGGAATTTCGAAATTTAAAGGTTTATCAGAAAAAATGATCGCGACAGATCGAAATGCGCTGAAAAATTCTGGTCAAATCTGTCATGCTGCTAATAAAAATTAGTGTCAAGCGAATGAGAGATGAAACGGAAGTCGGGCGACCGCAAAAATGACGCTTCGTACACGTGGGTAAAAACGAAGGTGGATCTGTTTCCACGAAAAAAAAAGTCTGTCACACGACTTTCTCTCATCGCAGGTGGCAAGAAATGATTTGTAAAAATGTTTGAAGGTTTTTTACCCAGACGAGCCAATGGAGAGGACAATGACGTTGATTCGGTTTACACGCAAAGGACGTCGACGATTGAATGTTGCGAGCGCATGTGTATATCGCCATGTACACATGTCGTTCTCGGTTCTCGTGTTACGTATAAATACTCGTCTGCGAGCAGGAAGGTCTCAGTCGGTCTCGGTTGAACTACGAATAAGAGGCTGCTCGGTGTTAGATCAGGAGTGTCCTCTGAAAATAACCAAAAGTAAGATAAACGTTCACTGATAAACCGCGACCGCAAGGAATAAAAAGTCCGGTGGCCGATGCTTAAGAAATTAATGAGAAAAATAACTAGTGAGGGCTTTATGATCTTCGGGTGTGAAAAAAAGCCGGTGACAAAATTTCGTCGACGAGTTTAGTTTTTTCAAGGAAAGAGACTAAAAAATCTAATCTGGCGAGGAAAAAGTGAAAAATTATGAGAACCGTGGCTCGTGGTGGTTCGAGCAAACTGTTGCTTCATCTTTTGATGCTGCTCACGACTCTGGACATTTATTCTGTTCATTCGAATCCTACGTTAACTACCACTCACACGAGGTCGATGAAGAAAAAAGCAACTAAACCCGAGAGAATAAATCTCTTACTTTCGGTCGATATGTCACGTAAATTTGAGTGCAACGATCCTCAAGCACGTGCTTATAATCTGCGCGACTTGATGGAACGATCGCAGCTTCATGGTCCTGGTGAAAGCGCGAACCAGCCTCCTTACATGGTGGTCAAGAGATGCGACGGTCATTCAGGCTGCTGCTGGAGTCCTGACATGGCCTGCACGCCGATCGACAACTCGACCTATTACGAGGACATAGAAATTGAAGTTTGGAGCTTGCTCACGGAGAAAAGTCGAAGACAGTGGATCAGGGTCGAGCATCATGGCAAATGTAGCTGCGAAGTTATGGATTTTAGTGACAGAGAAAGACTCAAATTCCAAAAACCAAACATCACACTTCTCCGATAAAATCTCAACAGAAAATACCATTTTTTATGATAAAATATTTTATTTATTTATAAATTGATGAAATGTCAAGTAGACGCTTATTCGAACTATCGTCTCCGAGTGTACGTGTGTGTGTATGTGCAAAACAGTTATTATTGGATTTGCAAAATGGCAAAAAGCGGCTGGTCCGTGCAGAGTATACATATCGGAAATAATCTTCATAGTTTCGTGGGTGAGTGTGCTCTCTTCTACGAGAGCGGGACATTCCTCGTTTTATAAATAAACCATGTGAATATCGCCAAAGAATCTAAACGCTTCACTGGCGTTACTCGATTCCCGACACTTTTGCTACAGTCAATTTATTGCGGACGATGAAAAAAAAACAGCGACGTAAAAGGAGGCGAAATATTTTTGTAAAATCGATATTCGTAGATCGAATTAATCCAAAGACTTGGTGAAACGTGCAAAAAACATTTTTTCTTAGTCCGGAATGAATCAAATGTTTTGAAATTGTGTAAAGTGATTTTGTGCGCATGCAAGAACGTTGAAAGTCAAAGAAAAAAAAAATTCTCTCACGGTACGGTGGGCGTTGAAAAAATATATCGAGCGCCAAGTGGATCCGGTCAGGAGACGTTTCGAGGCTTGGCAAATGAGCCAAAATCGTTGTTTAGCGCTAGTACATTTTTACCGAGGCGCCATCAATCACCCATGGATTTCGACATCGAGGCTAAGACACCCGTCGCGAATAATCAACATTCTGGAATCATTTATCTCTTCCTCCTCATCTTCAGGCTCGCCCAAAGTGCGCATAGCCTCGAGACACTTTCAGTCATCTGAAATTGTACGTTTTGCATAATGAAATTGTGATATTACTCGAACATAACGCGAAAAACAATTGCGCGAAATAATCGTTGTAAATAATTCATTTTAATTATCGTATTTCGAATCTTTTGTTCATATAATCACATCGTATCTGCAGCGTTGTATGAAATTTGAAAAAATCGATTGTGATACTAATGGAACATGCCTCGGACGGAAAATTGGGATGAACCAATTTTCTATTAAATTTTAAACAATTTTGTAGACAAATAATTTATCATTTCTTTTTTTTTTTTACTGCGCAGTCAATCTTGAAAAATTTCGAACGTTCATTTCAATAAAAACCGCCATTGTTTATTTATTACTGAATAAAAATTCATTCAAATCGTTAAGAAATCTTCGAGACAAAACTGTCCCAACGATATTCATCCGACCAAGGTATCAACTTTGGTTCACGTTCTAAATAATAAATTTCTGGAAATGCTCGCAAAATCTGGCCTGGAAATGCATAAAAGTTAGGACGGGTCAAAATGACCCGGTGTGTCAATAGAGGGTCAAGAAATTGGCAAGGAAACCGTGCTTTTGGACGTGACAAGAAGTTTATCTGTTTTATGAAAAAAAGAAACAACAACCATCGATTCTTGTGTAACATAAAGTTTATCGTCAAATTATATACATTCATTTTTTAATTATTTATTATTCATTGACGACGATGATGATGCTGAGCTGTTTTAGATATTAAACAGTAAATTACCTTAAAAGGATATTTCGTTTGTTAGTTATAAACTAAATGGAATCGCGACATTGAGAGAGAGTTTGCGTGGCTCGTTTGCGACGAGATTAATGCTCTCGGAAGAATCGTTACGACGAATAAACTTGTGGATTATACATTCCTATGACTTTATTGTTTTTACGATTATTGACTGAAGTTGTACAAATGCGACGTATTATTTGTTCGAAAAGAAAAATGAACGTAAACGCAAACCATTAAAATTGGAATGATAAATGGCGAAAAAAATCGATTACGGAATGGAAATGTGGGAAAGAATTATTTTCTGTAGATGCTTGTACTGCGAAACTTAATAAATATCATTTTTGACAGAATTTTCAAAAAAAAAATACAACTTCGCGAGCTTAATTCCGATGTGTAATTTGAAAAAAATACCTTTTATCCCTCATTCATATTTCCGCATATTTCGCAATGGACAAAAGATTCTCAAACCTGCGATTTTCATATGGAATCGATCAATAGCTTGATACTTTTCTTCGTTATACTTTTTTCTTCCATGCGACAATCATTCTCACGTGCTTCAGCATTGAATTCGAGGCTTTTCGCGATTATTCTAGCTCACTTGGTTCTTAAATTCAATATCGTGGATTGTAACTGTATTTCAGTCGCATGTTGCGAGCTCTCGCTCGAACTCCGCGTCCTCTCGTGCCCTCGTTCGTCGCGCCACGTGTCGCTTGTCCACGACCTTGTCCCTGACCTGTGCAGAACGAAAATGCGGGATCATGATTATTTCAAATATTTTCAAACGCAGAGTTTTTGAAAAGATTTTTTTGCCAAGTATAAAAAATGATGAGATTTTGTGGCCTTGAGAATGTTTTTCATCGTCTTTTGATAAGTTGGCGACTTACCACGTCCGCCCTGACTTTCCCAAACAATCGGGGTCGGTCTGGAACCTCGAGCGACTCTGAAAGCACCACGAGGTGTTCGCCGTAATCCCGTGCCACGGGTCGCAGGACTTCCGGAAGCTGTTGCCGCCGCAGCAGCCGCTGCCGCAGCTCTGATTGATCTCTGTCGAGTATTGCTCGACGGGGAAGCCTCAGCCTCGCGACCTTCCTCCTCAACGTCCTCTTCGTCGACTCCAGTGTCGATGGAATCGTCATCGACGGCTCCCGTCGCCGATGCTCCGGCCTCGGCAGTTTGTTGATCGCTTTCGGAGCTCACACCTAAAAGCGAAAATGTATTTGTTGAGTTTGTCCAAGTTGAATTTACATTTTTCTTTAAAAAACACTTTCCGTCGTTTCGTAATGAGTCGAGGATTTCGAGAGACGAATCTCTAGGAATATTGAAAGAAAAAAAAACGCCATCAATTGCAGTAGCAAAATTGATAATTCCTCTTTGTTTATTCAATTCAACATTTGCTTATCAAACTTCGAACAATAGAATTCGTTCGTACCGTCGTTTGTCGTCAGTGTACTCGATCCAGGCACCGCTTCCATGTGACTGTGTTCTTGACCATCAGCTGTCACACGTATGCTCGGGATACCCGACGACAATTGTCCACTGGGATCATTGGACGATGAGCCAGTTGTGACTGCAGCTGCTGTACCGGAAACCGGAGTTTCTTGTTCTTCCGGAGCTCCGCCACTCGTCTGCAATCCAACGGTGATAAATATTAATTTTAAAAAATTGCCAAACTGAACTCACGTCTGCAAGAAAATTTTTCCAACCGGCCAACTGTTTTTTTTCTTTTTTCAATGAAAAGTGAATGCATTTTTTTAGAATAAATGAAATTTTTGGTTCGTGGGAATTAAAGCATTGACAAAAAAACTAATTAATCAATTTTTCCAAATAAATTTGAGTGAAAAGACGATTTACCGAAGGCGGCAGATCAATTGTCCAACTGTTTTTTTCTTTTCTCAATGAAACGTGAATAAATTCTTTCGGAATCGATGAAATTTTTGGTTCGTGAGAATTAAAGCTTTGATAAAAAACGAATAAATCAATATTTCCGAATAAATTTGAATGAAAAGACGATTTACCGAAGGCGGCTGATCAATTGTCCAACGGTTTTTTCCTTTTTTCAATGAAAAGTGAATAAATTCTTTTGGAATCAATGACATTTTTGGACCGTGCGAATTAAAACTTTGATAAAAAACTAATTAATGAAATTTTCCGAATAAATTCAAGTGCAAAGACGATTTACCGAAGGCGGCAGATCAGCAGCTGGCGAGACTTGCAAAGGAGTCGTGGGAACACTTCGTCCGGTGCCACCGTCCTCGAGTTGAGTCAAATCCATGCGCGTATCGTCCATACCTTCCTGTACAACTTGAGCAAGACCGGAACCGGAAGGACTGAACATTGTTCTTGCGGTAGGGCCGGTCGGAGTGGCGAGAGACGGAGTGGATGAGGCAGCGGCGGGTGCAGCTGCGTCACCGAACGTGAAACGACCTTGGGGCACGTGTGGGGAACTGACAGCTTCGCCGAAACCGTCACCACGACGTGGGACAAAAAGGGTCGGCGTGCTTGGCACGATACTGTCGTCACCGCCGTCTTCGTATCCTTGTTGAGGCTGAAGTCGCGAGAAAAAAGTGAAATAAATATTCACGATTTATGAAAACAAAAAAAAAAACAAAAAAGATTTTTTCTGAAGCTAAACTTTGTAGGAATGAATAGAAAATCTCACCAGAAGTAAATGCTGTTGTTGTCGAGGCATGGGAGCGATTCCACGGGTCGACCTGGTCGCAAAAGCTGAACTTGGTTCTCCGGTTGGTCCAGCACTGCTGATAGCCTCGGATTGTTGTTGCTGCGGTTGATTTATTGGAATAGCTTGTTGCTGTTGTCTCGGTACTTCGACGCTTCTTGGATCATCCTCGATTATAATTTCAACCTCGTTATTATCAGCTTCGACTTCGACTTCGACACCATAAGGAAGCTCCTCCTCCTCTTCCTCTTCTTCCTCCTCCTCCTCGTCCTCTTCCATTTCCTCGTAAGCTTCGTTGTCGAACTCTTCTTCTTCCTGCACTTGATGATGACTGCCACCTTCACCCTCGTCACAATCGACGACTACGACGCAACCGTCTTCCACTTCTTCGTCTTGATCACGTTGACTCGAAGTTGGCACCTGAGTTTTTGATTAATTAAAATTGATATTTTTCATTCCTGATGTTCCGATGAAATTTAATTTTTTAAAAAGGAAGAATACGAGCGTTTGGTTGATGAAACATTCATGAGTTCACCCAATCAAGCTTCGTCCTCATTCGAGGCTGCTCAACTGTGTTGAACGTTAAATTTCCGTTCAGCTACGTCGATAGTATCGAAATGATGAAAAATAAAGAGAAAAGACGAAAATACTAACTTGATACTCGACATCAGAGCCGCTGGTAGTTGCGGCGGTGCTGGCGAGTTCTTGAGTTCTGCTGCGTTTGGCATTGGGGCTGGGTTCATGTCCCTCTCGGCTGTGTTCGGGAGTTTCATTGTCAGCTGATCCGGAAGCAGTGGGTTCGAGTGATCTGGGGCGTTTGTGTCCAGTTTGTGAAGTGCTGACGGACTGAGTGGAGCTGCTAGCGACAGTTTGTTGTTGATCGCTCGTGGCGATGGATTGTTGTTGTTGTATGGGTTGTTGCTGTTGCTGTTGTTGAGTTTGTTGATTCTGTTGTTCGACGCGAGGACTGACGAGAGCGACGGTTTGTGGTTGTTGATCTTGATGTTGTTGGGGTTGCGGTTGGATCTGTTGTTGTTGCGGTTGCTGTTGTTGTGCTTGTTGTTGTTGAGCAGCTTGGCAGCTCGATTGTTGTTGCGGTTGTTGTTGTTGTTGTTGTTGCTGGACTTGTTGCTGTTGGACTTGCTGTTGCGGCTGTGGCACGTTGATGCTTTCCACGTTTTCAGGATCTTCTCGTTGCGTAGATTCCGCTGATTCGCTCAACTGTGGCTGAACAGCCAATTGGCGTAGATTGCTCGGGGCTGTTTGGCTCACCGAGCTGCTGCTTGTACTTGCTGGCTGATAATCCGTGTGACTGCTCGTCGGTGAACTCGTCTCGGTCGTATGCACGACCTGTTGTTGCTGCTGTTGTTGTTGCTGTTGCTGTTGTTGCTGTTGCTGTTGCTGTTGTTGCTGCTGCTGCTGCTGCTGCTGCTGTTGAGGATTCACGAGCACAGGAATACTCGCGGTCGTTGGCAAGACTGCAGCTGTTCGCGATTGAGGAGTCACGCTCATTGGCCTTATACTCGCGAGCGGTGTTTCAGCTCGGGCTGACATCGGTTTTATATTCGCGGTTGGTGGTTCGCTCGTAGCTCCGGCGTTGCCTGCACCCACTGCCAATTGTCTTTGAAGCTGCGAAACGCGTTGAAGCATCGCTTCCTTTTCCGCATGTACTTCAGCTTTCTCGTGTTCCAAACGCGATATTCTTCCTTCCATCTGCGATTTAAGAGCCGCCAATCTCGCGTCTGCTTCGTTACTGTCCTGGTCCGCGTTCCCGGACTCCATTTTCACCTTCAATTCTGCCAATTCTCTGTCACATTTTTTCTTCGCTTCGGTCAATTGTACGATCCTCGTACGTGCACCTTTCAACAAATGTTTCGTGCGTTCTTCCTTCTCCAAGCCCGACTGTTTCATCGTCTCGATTTCCGCTTTCAAAGCGTCCGCCTCGCTCTGCACTCTCGCTATTTGACGATTCAGCTCCTCGATCCTTGCGCTGAGCTCCTCGTTGGCCTGACGCAACTCCAAACGTCCCTCTTCGCGCAATTGATCCTCCCGCTCTTGATTCGACTGCGCTGTCTCTTCCGCCGAAGTACTCGTCGTTCCCATCGCTTGGGACTCTTCCAATTTTGTTTTTTCTTCTTCCACTGTTTTGGCCAATTCTTCGTACTGCGTTTTGTACTTTTTCGCGATTTTACGAATTTGGATCTCTTTGTTTTTCACGTCCGTTAGAATGGCTTCTTTCTCGGAGAGCTCTTTCTTCAGTGCCGCAATGTCCTTTGCTTTGGTGGTCGAATCCGCTGTCGTCTCGCTCAGATCCTGACTCAGCTTACGCGTTTCTTCCGACAATTTAGCAATCTGCTCAGTTTGCGCTTGTAATTGTTTCTGCGACGCTGTCAACTGCTCTTCCATTCTCGATTTTTCAATCTTCACCGCATTGAATTCCTCCGTACGTTTAGCATGAGTCTCGCGTTCCGAAGTGAGAAGTTTGCTCAGATTTTCTCGCTCCGTTTGCAGTCTTCGCCAGTCGTCCGGGCTCGCTTTGTTCGCTCTTTCCACGAGAGTATTCGCTCTCTGCCGCCATCTCGCGACGTCCGTCTTTATGCTCGCGTTCTCCTGCGTCAAGAGTTCTAGCTTCGCAGTCAGATCCCGAGATTTCTTGCGCAGCGGAATCACTTCGGCTGATAAAACGTTCACCTTCGTTTCGAGATCCGTCAGCTTCGCTGCTAAAGCGTCACGCTCCTCTCTCAAGACTCTGTTCGAGTCCGTGATCGCATTGAGGGTCTCAACCTTGCGTAATATTTCGGCGTGTTTCGAAGTCGTCACAACGTCGATTTCCGTTTGTTCTCTCTGCTCGTTCAACATCGCTTCAGTTTCTTTCAAACGTTTCTCCGCAACTTCGCACTGCGATTTCAGCCGCAAATTCTCGGCACGCAGCACGTCGAACTTGGCCACGATGAAGTCTTTCTCGCGTCTCAAATACTTAATTATCTTGAGCAGTTGCTCCGCCGATTTGGAATCCTCCTCCAAACCGCTGAAGCTACGGTTCATCTGTTCCATGCTCGTGTCAAGATTCTCTTGAGCTCCCATCGACGAACGATTGCTCTGCATTATCGCGGCTCGGTCGCTCAATTCTTGGATCTGGTTGTGAAGCAATGCATTCTGCGCGTCAAGATCGTCCACTCGCCTCTGCGTTTCTTCGATTTCACTCGTCAAACGGCGCTCTCGCTCTTGCCACGTTGCCTTCGCTAGCTCCAACGCTTCGATCGCCGATATCTTGTCCTGACTCAGTTGTGCCACTTTTTGCTGCACCGACTGCGATTCTTCTTTCAGCTTCGAAAGAGTCTGACAAAACAAACAAATTCAGAGTCGAATAAAACTCAACGGAAAACAACATTTCGGGGAAATGGAAAATTTTTGAATCAAATTTTATCATGTTGCAAAAAAAAATACGAAAATTACCGAAAGGAAAGCGAAAAATTGACTCTCCGGGTCGTTCATTCTTTTTTTTTTATGGAAAATAATTTTTTTTTTTAATTTTCTCAAACAAAAACCACCTGAAGGAAAATATCGAAAAACGTCTGTGAATGATTTTTGATTCCGTTGTGTTTGTGAGAAAAGACGACTCCGATGTTCATTGTTATTCAGCAGAAAATTTGTGCATTGACGGAAAGTTAGAAAGATCGAAAAAATCAGCTTTTGTCTAAAATCTTTACCTGCAAATCAGCAGAATGAAGAACCATCTCCCTGGCATATTTTTCTTCAGCTTCTTTGGCAGCTTGTGAAGCGCTTTGCAGGTCACTCTTAATGAGTTCGAGTTCGCCTTTGACTTCGTCGAGTTCTTCGAGTTTGGCTTCAGCCGCGGTCAATTTTTCTCGAAGCTCAGTGTCCGTTTCTTGGAGGCCGCTCTGTGCTTTCACCAATTCAGCTTCCAGTTCTTTCGCGCGTTTGGCCAAGCCAATAGCTTCCTCGCGCGAGGATTCCAACGTTGTTTGCAATTCGCGTTTCGTTTGTTCGTGCTGAGTGGACAATTCGCGCAACTGGGCTTCCGTGCTCTCGGCTATGTCGCAGTACTGCTGGCTCTGTTGTCGGGAAGCCTTCAGTTGTTCCGAAAGCGATCGCACCGTAGCATTGCTGTTCGCGAGCTGCATCTCCAGTTCCTTCAATCTCTTGGCGAGATTTTCGTCACCTGAGAAAATTGGCGAATTCGTTAATTCCGCGAAAAACAACAACATGAGTAGCAATTTATTTTCGCATTCCATTTGAACTTTTCTGTTTCTACCTTTGTCTTTATGACAAAGAAAAACGAGGAGCACTGTGGCATTATTCATTTCTCTACGAACAACTTTTACTGGAGAGTTTTAAGCGGAATAATTTGTAATGAAGAAATAACGGCTAAGAAACTTTTCAAGTTCTTCTCATTTGCCACAAGTTGACAAACTAGTCTTGATGTTATTTGTAGTATAAAGAGGCATCTATTATCTCATCATCGTGCAAAAAGATAATGTAAAAAACGTAACAAATTGGAATTTGTAAATTGCTTCCTCAAGATGCTAAATTTTTTTAATTATGTTTTTTATTTTGGCTTCCTCATAAAGGAAGCTTTGAGCATCTTGAGGAAACAGTTTGCAAATTTCAATTTGCAGCGTTTTTTGTATTTGCTTTGAAATTATATAATTTCGACAACTTTTTAAGAAAATAAAGACGAAGTACAGACTCGTACACAATATCTTATAAAATTTGCAGAAACTAGAGCGATTGCACAATTTTTTTAAAAAACTCAGATTTTCGTAAAATATGAAGAAAAAAAGCATGAAATTCAAACCGTTCAACCGACATTTCCCAAATTGAATAGCAATCTTTTTATGAGGAAGCAAAATACTTGAAAGGTAATAACGAACCTGTGATTGGTTTGGCTCTCGAGTTAGCAGCGGATTCGCGCAATTTAGCGCCAAGTTCTTCGGCCTTGCGTTCGAGTTCGGTTTTTGCGTTGCGAGCTTCTTCAAGCTCGTTGGTCGTACGTTCAGCCAATTCGTGTTCTTCCTTGAGACGATCTTGTGCGAGGGTGAGCTGTCGTTCGAGATGAGCGGACAATTCCCTGAAACGGTCTTGTTCTTCCTGGAGACGACGTCGCAGAGCAGCGCACTCGCGAGTCGCGTCGTCGAGTCGCTGTTCGGCTCTTAATTGGCCTTCGGCTTGCGAACGTTCGAGACTGGCTTTGATGGATTCAACATCGGCTCTGAGCATCGCCTGAGTCTGTCTCTCGCGATGAAGTACTTCGCGTTCCTTCATCAAACGGCTTTCCGAGTCTCGTAAGAGTTGACGTTCTTGACGCAAGTTTTCGAGCTTCACCTCAGCTCGGGATAAAAGACCCTGAGCGGACATTGCTTCGTCCTTGAGGATCATCAAACTCTGCTCGTGTTTGCCGATCGTGGTGTTGTAATTGGCACATTTTTCTTCGAGTGTTTTAATCTGCGATTTGTAAGAAGCAACGTTGGCCTGTAAGAGACCGAAACGTTCGTTCGCCGTGTCCAATTGTGCTTTGAGCCGACAACAACGCGTTGAATTTCCTTCGGCCTCTTTTCTGAGTCTGTCAACTTCTTCGCCGACCATGCGCTCGTGAGCAGCTTTTTCTTTCTTATAAGTTTCATACTCGTCACTGACTTGTTTCCACTTTTTCTCAAATCCTTCAGCTTTTTTCTCCAACTTTTTCATCATTTCCTTTTCTTCGGCCGACACCTGGACGGATTTATTAATTTCGGTGGATTCCTCGTCGTTGTTGGGACGAGTTTCGTCCTTTTCCGTCGATTCTGAACTTTCCTTGCCCGCTGGAGCATCGCTCTGTTTCAGCGATTGTTGATACATGTTTTTGTACATGTCTCGTTGTCTGACCAGACCATCAACCATTTTCGTTTGCCGATCCATCGCGGCTTGCATGTCCGCCATCTGCTCGAGATATTGATCGAGTTTTTCTTTCATTTCTCCAGTGTTGATCTCGTCGGTGGCGCGTTCAATTTCTTCTTGTCGCGAAGACAGAGTTCTCACGATGGACAAAAGTTTCTGATTGTTTTCCTGCAGCTCTTCGATGTCGCGGAACGTCACGAGTTTCTTGCTGATTATTTGCGATGAGGAGAGATCGGTTTCCATCGCCGTTGAGAAATCACCGCTGGTGTTGATCGTACCGGAGCCACGACTGTCTTGCAATTCCTTCAGAAGGAAACAAACTTGTCTCGCGAGATCAGCGAGTTCGCTCTTCAAACGCATATTTTCTCTGGTGTGATGTTTCGCAATTCGGTCCGACTCATCGGCCGCTTCGCGGAGACGATTATTCTCGGCGCTTATTTCTTCCAACTGAGTTGCCAGCGTCGCGTTGTTCTCAAGTGCCAATTCCAATTCTTCTCGTTGTTGTTGCAAAGTCGGAGCTTTTTCCTCCAACTCTCGGAGTATTACGTCCATCTGGGATTTCATGCGCTCGTTCTCTTCTCTCTCGAGTGCAAGCTCGTTCGTTGCATCGACCAATTGCGTGTAAATTTGCGTCAAACTGAGTCCTTTCTTGAGGACGCGACTGGCGATCGCCGCCGTTGGCGCCAATTGCTCAACCGCCTGGTCCAGTCGTTCCTGCTTTATATTTTTCAATAATTCGTTCGCCCGATCCAACTCTTTTTCGAGCTCTTGGATTCTTGCGGTATCTTCGGCGATGGTTTCCTCATGCTGCTGCTTCAGTTGACCGTACTCTGTCTCCAACGCTCCGTACTGCTCCGTGGCTTGTTCCAACAGCGACTGCAATTCCTTGACAGCCTCGCTGAACTCTTCAGCCTTTGCGTTCGACTCGTCAGCCATTCCCTTGTATAAATCGGCCAATCTCGTCTGCGCACCGACTTCCTCGCGATACGACGAGTGCATCGAAAGCTCGTGGCTTCGCTGCTCCTCCAATTTTTGCGCCAACTCGTCCGAACGACGCTGCGAGTTACCCACTGCCTCGCGCAACTGTGCTACCGCTTCATTCGCGATTCGCAACTCTTCGTCACGCTGCTGCAATCGCGTGTTCGTCAGAAGAGCACGAGCTGATGCTTCTGCTCGAGTTGTTTGCAATTCTGACGTCCGCTTCGATAATTCTTCTTCCAAACTTGCCATTTGTTGTGCAAGCAGCGCACGTTCTTGCTCGAACCGTTTTTCCCTTCAAAAACAAAACATTGACATTTAAATATTGCAGTTGAATAAGAAAAATCAAAATTGTGCAATTTTCGAAAATAAAATCGAGGGCAGCATTTTCGCGAAAAATTGTAAACGTTTGTTCAATTTCAACAACTCGGCAAACTGTAACTCACTTGAAGTCGACCGTTATCTCGCGGCTATGGATTTCTTCTATTTCCTGAAGCGCCTGACATTTTGCTGTCACCGCCGCTTGCAACTGAGTGCCCAGCGACGTAAGCTCCGTCCGCATTCTTTCCACTTCGTTGTCGCGTCTTTCCGCCTGCATCTGCAAGCTATCTCTCTCATCGACCGCCGCATCTCTTTGTCTTCTGAACTCCGAGTTTTCTTTGCTCAATCTGCAAGTGATTTTAGTGAAAAAAATTCATTTCAATTATTCAGAAAACGGTAAAAGTTACAAAATTGAAATCGAATTGTTTCATCTTTTTTCCAATTTGGTGTAAAATACGCGAAAATGAAAATTTAATGAATGAAACGCCATTTTTACCTTTTAACGGATTCCTGCAATTTGTATATTTCGTTCTTTGCTTCGTCAAGTTTAGTCTGCAATTCGCTGGTAAAATTTTCAGCAAGTTCCAATTTTCCTTTGCATTCATCCAGATCGAGTTTTTGTTCTGCATTTTCTTTTTGAAGTTTCTCGACTTTTTGTTCTGTGGATTAAAAGAAAAACAAATGGACGATGTATCGGGGATAGTTGTGACGATTTTTTTGTGTCAAATTTGCAGAAATTGTGGTGGGGACCGAAATAATGAAATGCGAATTATTACGAAGGAGGGAGAAGCATCGATGTATTTGGAGGTTATGGCGGGAAATGAAAATGAGCGTGTATGAAAAAAACAAGAGTTTGATGAGTTTTCCATTATTACCGAGACTTTGACGTCCATGTTGAAAGACCGCTTTGGCTGTTAAATATTCTTCGAAATGTTCGGTGAAATAAGTAGAGAGTTTTTTGCCGATTTCTTGCGGTATTTGCGCCAATTCCTCGCTCGTTAAAACTTTTTTCAGCACATCGTGCTCGTTCTCCTCCGTGGTTTCCATCCTGAATTTTCCGTTGTTGCTTCTACTATTAAAAATATGAACGCCTCGAAAGTCTCCAACGGAGAGTCTCACGAGCCGGCTTCTGTTCTCCGATTATTCGGGTCTTCTTGTATGTAATTTACGGAATGCAGCGGCTAGCGGCGATGCGGCGAAAAAGATGCTGTTGTACACTATCTCTTTCTTGACCCGGGGGTGGGGAGAGCAGCTCCACAAAATACGAGAATCATGCATGAAGGAATCGTCACGACTGGACACGGAGGATTAACGAGAATTTCGTCGCAGCGACGCCATCGCGTACATACGCGGACGAAGGAACCGGCAAAAATTGGTACTACCAGAGAACANATATTCACATGCCCCGTGAATCATGAAAATCGAGGGAAGAATTTTATTTACGCTCTCGTTTGACATATTCCTGCATTTTCCAATTACTAGCGAAAGCGTTTAGTCTGCATGTGTGAAAGAAATATTATTTTCAAACTTTTGAGTGACATTTGCTGATGTTCCAATTGTCGAACCACATTTTCGACGGAATAATTCCGACGTAATTTTCTATGCAATGGATAACATCGAATTATTGTTTTTCGATACTTTTTCCCACGACATTTCCGAGGTTCGTAAACATCAATCGATCAAACTTAACCCTCCGCGTTAATTAACAGTTATTAATCGCCTAATTTGTATTTCAACGTCGCAGGAGCTCAACTTGGATTTGGTACAATTTCCGAAGCCAGTTTACATAAGTGAGGTTAGGATTATACCGCTAGGCGCGCGTGTACAAGCCGATTTTCCTGGCGGCGTCCGACTCGGGTAAGTAATTTCTGTTTAACGTAAAAAAAAATAAACTTTCACCTTCAAAAAACAAGTCAAACTGAAATTTGCATGTTTTTTCCAGAGCTACGAATCCTTCGCAATTTGAAATAGAATTTTTTGTAAACGACCTCAGTAAACCTGGCGCATCAACTTTCGAATCTTTGGGTGGATTAGAATACAAACAAAATGTTCATATACAATTGGAGTGCGAGAGGAAACAAATTCCTACCGACGGACTCGTTCTTCGTGGTTGGTACACGACCATTACGCTGGCTGTTTACGGCTCCTTGACGAAATCTCTCAGCACCCCTCAAGAGATCACGGGTGCTTCGGCGACGGTAGCTCTACCCGTTGGCGGAGCGGAACCGGCAGCGGAAACTATTCCGCAAGCTCCAGAGCCACAGACGGATTGGTACTTTGAGAATTCGACGCCCGTGCCAGCGGTAAACGTGCGTATCGAGTATAATGGCTCTGAGAAAAATTCAAGTTCCTCTAAAATGACGAGAGTCGAACGTGCTAGAAAAATACGAATTCTACTGCGTTTTGAAATTTTCAAAAAAAAGGTGTAATTCAACCGTTTTAATGTTATGATTTTTCCAATTTTACGAAAATCAGTCTTTTGAAAAATCGTTTAACCGCTTAAATTTTTGCGAATTTTCCAAGATGTTGTGTATAAGTCCGTACTTCCTTTTCACTTTCTCGAAAAGTTGTCATAATCATATAATTTAAATGCAAATACAAAAAACGCTGCATATTGAAATTTGCAAATTGCTTCCCCAAGATGCTTGCACGATGCTCAGAGCTTCCTTGAGCATTTTAAGGAAGCAACTTGCAGCGTTTTTTTAATTTGTTGTATTTCGGCAAATATTCATTTTTCGTTTTTTTTTTGTATCGACGTTTTTTGTAGTAAATTATTCATATTTTATGGCCCTAAATTTATTTTTTGACGAAAACCAATATTAAATACTAAACGATCGGTGAGTGAAAATATTTGGGGTCAAAACGACCCAGTGTGCACTCGAAGGGTTAAGAAACTCAGCTACAGACGTCGATGCCGTAAAGTCAACGTTTTTCTTGTTTTACCTTTTACAGCAAGAACCATGTGCGGTTCAAGCTCCATCTCCGACGATCCAGCAGATCCAGACGGTAGAACCGACGCAAAGGTTAACGCCAGTAGAGCCTGTAAAAGCAGAGCCGGCTCGATGGAGCGGAGACGAGGTTCAAGCAGGTTCGACGGCGCCTCGGAAGCCAGCGAAGCGTCCATCGTCGCCGCCGTCCGAGTCTCTCGTGTCTTTGAGTCCGGAATCGATATCAGCGGAAGAAGAGGAAGATCGTACAGAGAGAGAAGCGGAAGAAACGACTTCGGCAGCGGTGGAGCCGTTCGAGCCGATACTTTCCGACGAGGAGTTAATGGCGGACGATGTTCCACCGACGTCGGTTGATTATCAATGCGAAACGCTGCAAGCGGACAATCTTTACGCGATCAAACCTCCGGAGTTGTTGGAGCTGGAAAAATTGCCAGGCAATTCTTTCCACGACGAAGTTGCGCTGGAAAAAATTCGAGAAATAATCCGCTCGTTGGGAAAATCAACGGCGAATTTTAACGCGGCCCCGGGACAAGAGAAAGAGACATTCGTGCACAGCTGCGAAACGCTGTGCTCGCTCCTCGGCTCGGTGAGTCAATTGGACAGCGAAGATCTCGGCGACTGGGAGGAAATCGTCAACACTTCGTTGGATCTCGATCTCGCCCGAGGCCAACCGCAGCCTGCTTACAAAGTGAGACACGTCAAAGCGGGTTTGAGGCTAGCGGAAGCGTCCTGTTCGCTGCTCGGAGGTCCGGAGATCTTGCTCAAAGTATCAGCGCCAGAAAAACTCTTGACTCTGTGCACGCGTGAGTACGTCGCGTTGCCAGTGAAACTGGCAGCTCTCCGAGCACTGGACGCTTCTCTTCTGAGTCCAAAAATAGTAGAACAGTTTTTAAAGTCCGACAACAATCTTTATCGTCTTACGTTGGAAATGTTGGATGAGGCGAAACTCGTGAGATTGAAATACGCGCTGACATCGATGCTTCGAAAAATTCACGTTTACGAATTACTCGAGGAAACGCGAGAAATAAGTAACATGAGTGAATTGTCGTTGAACGAACTCACCCAAACTTTTGTTTGTGCTCCGACGTTAATGGCGCAACCGAAAAGACAATTACCGGCGAGTAAGCAGATGGAGTTCGAGCGTGAACAAGCGAGAAATCCACGAAGACATCTCGTCGCGTATTTCGAGCATCACGCCCTCGCGCGCCGTCTCTTGCTCGCTCTCTCCTCGCCAACTTCCGGTCGTGGACTCGTAGCAGCGACACGAAGATTTATAAAGCGTCTGGCCGACACGAGAGAAGGACTTTTGTATCTTCTTCGCGAGCCGGAAGTCACGAAGGCCATATTGAAAGCGATGCGTTACGAAAAACCCGGAGCAGGCAGGACCTTGGCGTGGCGTTTGCAGGTCGTCCAGTGTCTCGTTCAGCTGAAAAATCAACAACCTGGAAATTCATCTTTGTCGAACGACTGGTGGTTGCCGTTGAGGAAATTGCACACTTTCCTCATTTACCCAGAAGGTTTACAAGCCGTTATTGCGGTTTTGTCTTTTAACGGATTCATCGACTACCTCACGCCTTATCTGAGCGATCCCGACCTCGCCGAATTCGCGGCCGAAATAATTTCCGTAACTTTGCGTTATTCTGAGAAAGTTGAGATTTTGCAGACTCGAGCTCCAGCGATACTCGAAGAAGCTCGTAACAACGGGATCTTGAGGGACGTCGTGCCACATTTAACTGTCGCTGGACAATCGATCAATTGGAATTACGGTGATGTAACGTCGTTGGTCGAAACCGTTAGAAAATATGCCGAAAAAGCTGCTTCTCTGCCCGGAGAACTTTTGACTGCGTGTAGAATTTTACATTATCTCGTATTTCCACCCAACGCCGATATGGATCCGTTCGAAAGTTACCTCGAGCTCAAGCACAGAAATGCACTCACGGAATTATTCGCAGCAGGTGGTTTGACGGCCCTCGTTTCCGTGCTCACAAAAATAGCCAATTTTTATGAACAACCTCATCTGCACCGTGCATCGCTGGCTGGCAGACGAGGATTAGCACTGATCGCGCTTTTGTTACCGTGCGTCAAACTCGTTCGCGCTCTGATCGAACGTCTCGTCAAGTGTATGGCAACGGATTTCAAAGATTTAACAGGCGTTGCGCCGCTGCTCGGGGTTTGGGCCCTCGTCGATGCGATTCCTGACTGCAGTTCGTCTCTGAGATATCTCGCGGACGAGATCGCCGAAACATTGTTGGCTTTCACTCGAGCAGTCGATTCAGACGGTGCTGGCAACGTTGCCAAGTCATTATGGACGCAAATGATTGGAGAAGTATTAAAAATGATCTCGGCGTGTCCAGCTAATTTTGTACCGGGCTTGAAACTTCTGTCTCGTCTCTTGCCACCGATTTTTCAACTCGACGAAACTCACGAGAGCGAGGAAATAACGAGAGCTTTAGGTTTACGAAAATTATGGTCTGCTCATCTCCAAGCACAATCCACTAATCTCACGGAAACGCTGTGTTTATTGTGCGCCAGCTGGGACGAGACACTTCTCAATTTATTGTCCAACGTGTGCAAACAGATCAGCGATCTAGCGGCACCGAGCGCTCTCGTTGTCGGACGATGTCTACTCGATCGAATCCTTGCTGCTACGCCGCTCGAAAACAATTCACCAGTTCTCTCTCTTCTCGCTGACTTGGCGATGCATGCGCCTGTGAAAGCCACTCTTTTGACTCTTCTCAGTCCTACTTCCAGAGCTCAAGTCAAATCTGACCAGAAGTATCCTCCGGTCGTCGAGATGATGTCCACGACACTCAAAACATCGAGCTCGAAGAACGTACAACTCGAGATTCTCGAGACTTTTCACACGCTCTGCGACGAGAAACTCAGTCTCGTTCAGGACGAAAACAACTCGGAACCTTCCGAAATACGTCTGACTCATTCGGTACCCAGCAAAGATCCTCTTTTGTCGATACTTGCTGCTCTGATCGACGTTTTAGCCAATGCTCCGAAATACTCGAACGATGTACTCGAGAGTAACCTTCGTATCTTGGTTTCTCTGACGAGGCACAATTACGGACTGTACCACGTTAAAAGCTGTCTCGAGAATAATCCTGGAGCTCTGAGATCTTTGCTGGAACATGTTTCCGGTCCAGCTAAAGCGGTCGAACCCATGGAACAGGAATCGCCGGACGATTGCTTGGAATTGTTGATTGTTTCTTTCCTGGAAAGCCTTGTGTCTTGCAAAAGTGCAGAGCGTTCGTTGTATCTCCGAGTCACACAGCTCGCCTCGCTCCTCTCGTGGGACAAGAGCGGACAACATCCCCTAGAAAAACTTAAAGGCGCTCAGGATCTTGTGGAACAACTCAGAACGAGCGTCGATGGAAAAGACGAAAAAGACGCTGTGCCAGAAATGCTCGAACCACTTTTGCCCACACCCGATGCTCTTCTCAATCAATTTTCTCAGAGATCACTCGGTCATTATGGAAGATATTCAAGACACTCGAGGAAACGCACGTTCGTCGATTCTTCCACCAGTGCAAACAACGACACGATCAACACCGTCGATCTTCTCGCTCTTGCTGCTGAACTTTTACCCTCGGATTTCAACCTCCTCACCGAAGCACAACTATTGTGCTCCCGTGTGCCTCCCGATGATTCGACTCAACCGATTCAACCGAAAGGACGCAACGAGGGACCTGATGATACGAGGGATTCACAACAAAAACAGGCCAACGTACCGACTGCCAAAACGAAACAGCCTTTTGGTAAATATTATCAATATTTTTATCCAACCTTTTCATTGACTGGACACGGATTTGTCCACCAAGATTCTCACCTCTGACTCAATGCTCATGTGACGTGACGGTAAAATTTTTTTTTTGTTTCCAATTCGCAATGCCAATGTGTTTAAAATGTGTCAAAAGATCGAAAAATCATGTCTCGAAAAAATGTCTGGATGTATGTTCTGGCATTGTAAAATTCAAACCTCCATAACTCGAGAACGATTTGCACAGATTTTCATCTACATAAGCTCTTCATTGTCTAAGAATTTCATCGAAATTGCAGAAAAACACAAAAAACGAATTCTACGACGTTTCGAAATAATAAAAAAAGGGCGAATCGCTCGAACTTCCGCAAATTTCAAGATTTGTCACTAATGTTTTTATTGAATTGGGGAAATATCGGTTGAGCGCTTCAAATTTAATGGGTTCTCAAATTTCGCGAAAATCTTAGTTTTCCGAAAAATCGTCCAACCACTTTAATTTTTGCAAAAGTTGTCGAAATTATGTGATTTAAATGGAAATACACAAAACGCTTTTTTTTTCAGTTACACCGATGCGGGGAAGAGCTCAATTCGTAAATTCAATGAGAAGTGGGCCAACGGTCGGCGGTGCGGGCAGAGGAGCAGATCCCTTCAGATCAAGACCTCCGAACACTTCGAGGCCACCGTCTCTCCACGTCGACGACTTCGTGGCATTAGAAACGTGCGGAGCCCAACCAACTGGACCAACAGGATATAACAAACTAAGCATAAGAGGAACGTGCCCTCCTCGAGGAGTGATCGCTGGCACGAGGTGTCGCTCGTGGGTGTCGGAGCCCCGGTCTCCGTATCTTCGATGAACCAAACATTTCCGAGTATTTTGAGACCTTTCCCTGTCTTCTCTCTCTCTATGTACATTTTGAAAGGATCGAATAGGCAGATGAAGAAAAAAAGCTGTGAGAAGAAGTTTATATCGCACTTTTTGATCGTCCAGTCCGTTCAGTTTGAATTTTTGTTTCCAAATGTTATTGAAACACAATTGTCAAAAACTGTTGAGCTCGATAAGCGGTTTACGTTATCGAGAACCCTAATAAACTTCGAATTAAAACATCAACGCTGTCGTAACCTTGAATTTCTTGTTATTTTACGAATTTTCCACCTTGGTAGTAAAGCCTTTTCGTCTAAGAGTTTTTGACTTTTTTATTTTTCTCTTTTTTACAAACATTATTATTTACATATGAAAATTAGTCTCTAATAGCGTTTCGCTGATTTTTTCGCCATTCTTCTTTCTTTCTTTTCTTGTTTTATCATTTCATCGCGATATTTCATTTCACCTCGCCACTTTTTGTACGCCAATTTGAAGTTTGCTGCACCAGCTTTGAACGCCGGACGATTTGTGGTTCGTGAGAATTTCTGAAAAATCAATTTAAAGGTTTTGGTCCCATTTTTTCAATTGCGTTGGATCAAAATTTCTCGACATACGTTTTCGACGTTTGTTTCTTTTTTTTTACTTCGAGAGGAAATTCTGCTTTTGTTGTTTTTCAACAGTTAAAAAATTGTTTGCGATGTTTGGATTAATTTTTTTTTGACTTACTCTGCTTCTTATCATGGTGTCTACTTCTTTCTCAAACTCGTCGAGAGTACAATACAAAGGATAATTCGGTTGTATACGGTAGTAGGACATGATGTTCATCATTTCGAGAACGTAAGCGAATCGCATTTTTCGACAAGCGTTATTGATGAGTGTTCCAGCAATCACATCGTTCACTCTATGTCCCGTTGCTTTCATGCCATTCATGAGTGTCTTTGCATCCTGGAGAGTATGACAACCGAGAGCAAGCATTCCCCACGTCATAATATCAGGACACAGTCCATAGCGTTGGATGTCATTGAGGATTTCCTAAATTTGCAACGGATTTCAACCAATTAACGTTTTACATCAAGCCAAACGCCAGATAAACTTTCCGCAACGACGTCAAAGTTTGCATCGTTGGGAAACAACGAAATTCTGTTTCTTTCTTCAGCAGAGCTCAAGAATCTCATCCAATATTTGGTCAGGACAATAAAACGATATTTTTTCAGCATCCAAGCAGATGATCGGTACGAAAATTGTCATGGTTCTTGAAATTGAACAAACTATTAATAGAAAACGAATTTTTCGTTGGATCTCAACGTTGCGAACTTTAGTTTCATTTCGAATAAAGATGCTCAATTGGAATTTATAGTAGTCGCGATAATTTGATTGAAAAATTATTAGTTTTTGAATTCGCAAATACAACGGCCGCATTTGCGAATTTTCAAATAAATAATTTCAGAAAAATGTATTTCCGATCCCAATCACATTTTTCGATAGAAAGAGAAAGCTTTTTCGAAATTGCACACGCTATTACCTTCGCCCCTTCGTAATCTTTACGAAAACTTCTCTTTTTCATGAGCATATTGAAAAAATCAATGTCCAGAGGAATTTTTTTAGTTTTGGCAATCTGCAGAACGGTGCGTTCGGCTTGATCGGAGGGAGGAACAAGTTCCATGAGAATAGTCATGGTCTTAGCATCCGGGACAACTCCGTCATTCTCCATGTGTGTCAAAATTCCAGTTACTCCGCCAAACAGAACTAAGCGATTTTTCGAGTGAATTTTTTCCAGGGGAGTATTTTCTACCATGGATTGAAGATCCAGGACAGAATTTTCCACAGAATCAAGTTTTGCCGGTAAATTCGTAGATTCCTCGCCTTTCTTTGCATCTTTTTTTTTCTTGCGAGCCTCCGTCTTGGGAGAAGCTTTTTCAGACTCCTCTGTATTCGCGTCTTGCTTCAAGGCCATTTCTGTGAAAAGGAGACTATTGACGACCGGTGCCCGTGCCAACAAGTCTGGTTTCTTTTCGTTGTTCAAAGAGATTTGACAATGAGGCGGAGCTTGTATGAGAACGTCGTTGACTTTCAATTCTCCCAACTTGGTGTCTCTGATTGCTCGTAAAAACAAATTGTACGTCGTGATTGCAGGAGCGATGGTGTGTCTCCGCATGAGGTGCCAGACTATCAGAGCGTGTCTGAGGCCGGCTTCCTCGTTAGAAATAGTTCCAATGAGGAGAGAATTGAAAGTGATTATCGTGGTGGGCAACCGTTTATCTCTCATTTCGTCCGCCAAGGAAAAAGCTTTGAGAATGGCTCCGTGACGGCCGTAAGCTTTGATCATGGCGTTGTAATGGGTTTCGTTGAGTGGAATATTTTTCAGTGCGAGTTCTTGTCTCAAATCCTCGAGATAGGGAATAGCGACATCCTTGTGCGGATAATTAGCGCAAACGTTAAAAAGGCTTGTGTACGTCGCGGCTGTGCACTCCAAGTTGAGTTTTTTCATCGAGGCGTAGAGCGACCGACACTTTTTGAAATCTCCGGCAACGGCAAAAGCTCGTAGCAACAAATTGTACATATAACCATCGGGTTTGTCACGATTGGCCTTGATCAGATCCAAAACATCCAACGCGGCAGTCAAATCTTTTCTTTGAATGTGCGATTTAATGAGATTTGCATAACCACCCGCTGAAAGTTTGAAACGTCGTGGTATTTGCGCTTCGTTCTCGACAAATTTTTCTTCTTCTTCTTCATCTTCGTCCAGAGGTACTTTGTCGAATTTTCGGTCCGCTAACTCTCCGAAAGAATCGGCTTTTTCTGGAAGAATTTCGCTCGATTGATTACGCACTATTTGACAGTTTGAACCGAGCTCAATGTTCGACAGATTTTTTACATAGGACAAAGTCGTAAAGTTGTTTTTCGAACACGAGGGAATATTGTGGTCAATTTTTGAAATCGTTTCTTCATTGTCACGCACTTTCGATTGACCTGAACAGCTGAATAAACTACGTCGATTGTTTGGACTGACTATACACGATCTTGCACGTACTCTGCTCGAACGCAACGAAACGGTTAAACGTAATGTCAACATTGTCAATTTAGATCGCTTTCTCTCGTTGCAATTGTTAAGTTTGATTATTCTTCGTCAATGATCACATAGCGTTGTATTTTTAATCGTTTACCAACATATGAAGAGGTTATGTATGTTAGAAATTACCGGCAACAGGAACTACAAAAAAAAAACACGTGTGTCCGTGCGAAGAGCCAACCGCGGATATCTAGAGATTGTTAATCGTGTTCGCAGCGCCTCTCGCGAGCCATGGGAACTGCAGCATGACGAACAACCAAAAAAATCTTCTGATCGATCTGTACAAGATTCCAAAAAAATTCCGTACGAAATCGTCGTTGCAATTCGATCATATGTTTCTTTCTGCAAAAGTTTTTCACATTAGCCGCAAGCATCGGCAGTTTTAGTTAATTCATGCAAAAAAAAAGGGTGTCCCGAGGACGTGTCGGAAAACCCTGGACATCAGCAGAGAACAGAGATTTACATGGAACAGCAGCAGGCCTTATGAGCGCGCTTGGCACGGTTTCTGTGGGGTCCGAATAGTGCTGACCCCAGCCACCGCGGCGCTGTTTTGTGTCCGTGTAAACGAATACACTGACGCTGGGGTCATAGCGCGCGCTCTCTCGCACCCATGCGTTTTTCCGTTAGTGCGTTCTCGCTTGCTCTCACACGTTTTCTCATGCTTAGGGTGCTTGGGGTCCGATGCGTCCTATACATTTTTGCATTCGTCGTTTTTAATGTATAAAGCTCCCGCAGCATTGAAGAACCATGTGAGAATGATACTATAAAACTATTTGTTTTCTTATTCAATAACTGTATAATAAATAAATAATATAGTCTCTAATTATTTTCTCAAATGATCGGAACGGACATGAATTACTTCTAAGACAATGCTGATGAACATTCAAAAAATGTTTACTATCCCGGCATTCAAGATTCGAATCACTTAGTATCATCAGCATGATTTTGATGAACTTTTGTTTAATTTGATATGAAAGTAATCGGTCAACACCGTTATTAACGAAGGAAAAGTTTGACCGATGTATTTACCCTCTTATAGTGACAATAATCATTTTTAATCACAGCAGAAGTTCCTGTCATCGATTAAATATATGGATATATTATTATACCAATTAAAAAATATTAATAGTAAAAAAAAAAATTTGTCTGAGATCAGTATTCGAACCTCGAACATCTACGTGTTATCCCCTCCCGAGCTTCAAGCATGCGTTCTCTAAAGAGCGAGCGAGAGAGAGTTATCGCCGTTCGCACATTAGTGTAAGCGAGACAACACGAGAGGAGGAGTGAGGCAACAACTTGAATGTGTGTGGCACACCGACGTATCGCCGCGCGCTCTGCAGCCGAGAAACGGAACTACCTTTTCTGTGCCAAAACTTAGCATGGGCCCTTACCTGTTGTTCCATGTAAATCTCTGTTCTCTGACATCAGCTGTGCCGGATTTTGTGAATTCCTTCATTGTTTGGTTCGAGCAATCGCATATATATATATATATCCCTGAGTGTCATATACTTTTATGACTGTCTCAGACACGGTTAAGTACCGTACCGTACCTAATAGTCCATCAATAAAACGAATGGTCTGAGTCCACGTCATCCTTCGAGGCATAAACAAACCCTTGTAGTTGTTTCGTCAGTTCGGTTACTCGATGTCCTCGTGAATAGACGTGCGTACCAACGAATCGTGAGTATGTGTCACTCCTTCACCAATAATTAATACAAATAAATCACCAAATAACAAACGAAAACTCAACAAAATAATGTTGATAAAAAATACATCGAAACAAACGAATACATAATAAAATAAAAATCGTGTTCTATGGACCACGATCGAGACGATTGTATATTTTTGAGAAAAGTGAATATCTCCGGCACTCGTTAATGAAATATTTTTTTTATTCAAGACCATGAGTAAAACGCCGGTGTCGACTTTACAAGAATACGCTGTGAAAAACATGTGGGGCGTTCCGGATTACACCCTCATTGCCAGTTCCTCCAGTTCGGCACCACCAAACTTCACGTACAGAGTGACTTGCCGCTCAGAATCTGCGTGCGGCACGGCGTCAAACAAAAAAGACGCCAAACACGCGGCTGCCAAAGAACTGTTGAAACAGTTGGATCGCAAGGGAATCACAAACGACAAAGTGGATTCGGCGCCACAGGCTCCCAGGGAACTCATACAGAAAATTGGATCGTATTATTTGTCCAGCTCTGTAATAAATCACGAAGATATCTTTGTGAATTCAGTGGGAAAATTGAGCGTGAGTAACATCAAAAACTAAATTAACCTCCAATCAGGTTCCTAGAAATTCTTGAGTCTAGCGCGACCTTGAGCAGGAGACTTTTTTTCCGTGTATCTTGCAAAATATTTGAAAAAGGCTCATGAGAATTTCATGCAAAAGTTCCTTTGAGGACAATTCTTTCTTGCGAATAAATTTCCTTGACCCGCTTAGCCGGCAGTTCCAGGACCACGTACAGAGCCTTTTTTCAAGAATTTATTTTGCTCAATGCCTCACATTGTGCCGACGTCTCATGGGGAAAAAAAATGAAAAATAAATAAAATCGAATCAAAAAAAAAAAATTCAGAATGAAAATAATTATTTATGAAATGACAGGAATATTGCTTAGAAAAAAAACTGAAGATGCCGGACTACCGAGACGGAGGGGTACACGGTCCATCGCACCAACGCGTGTACACGATCGTTTGCTGCGTCGGGCACGTGGAGATGAAAGCCTCGGCAAACACGAAGAAAAAAGCGAAGCATGACGCAGCCCAGCAGATGCTCGACAAACTGGTGAGAAATAGTGGCAACGAAAGAAGTAACTTGATGAGCGAGCAGGATCAAGCGGCCCAGAAGCTTTTGCACGACGTCAATTTCTTGGATTTGAAAATCGATGACCGGCCTGTACCCTCCAAAGTGTCCGCCGAGAGAGCCAACACTTTATACACGAAGCTCAAAACTTATCACGGCATAAAGAGAGATATCAGCAAAATAAGTATGAGCGATTGTCATTTGATATTTAAAGAGAGCTACGAGCCCTTTGTCCGCGATATAGCCATGGCGAGTCTCCGCGAAAATCCTTTTCAAAGCGCCACGAAACACGAGACTCTGAAAAACGTAGCAAGTCTTCTTGGTTTAGAAATCGAGTACGATGTTTTGTCCAATACTCCAGACCCTATTATCGTTATTTGTAGATTGAATACCTGCCCTGTAATCGTGGATATGGGGATTGCGGACACTTACTTAGACGCCAGAGACCAAGCAATCAGCAATGCTTTGGAGTCCATAAATACTCTGTTGACGTAGATTTTGTTATAAACCTAAAACCTAAAAAAAAAAAACTTCTTCCGAACAAACTTTCGTTGTTTAGAGAAAGATTTGTGTTTACACCAGCGCAGAGAATAGTTTCTCCCCTCGTCTCGGATTTCCGAAAGCCAAATTTTTCGACACTGTTCGATCGATCAGAAGAAGAAAAAAAACGCTAAAGCTCATTTTCGTCTTTTTGCTACGACGTGCCCCATAACTTTTTCATCCCGATCGCTCGAACAGCGTTGTACATTCCATAAATTTGAAACCTCTCCGATGACTGGTCCATAGCCTTCAGCTAAACTCCATGGACGGGCATTTCACGTTATAGGCCAATGTTTTCGTCCCCAAAAAATATTGACTTGATCCATAATTATTGAAGATAAACCACAGCAGCATACATCGCTATGTTTCTTGTTATATATACTTAAAATGTGATAGTCGCGTTCCTCCGCTTCTTGCAAATAATATCTTCTCCTTCGACTCTGTATGATCGTCCGTATGATGTTCTGACGATTGTCTGTCGAGAGACGAGTCGATCTTGTTCACTTCCATGCAATATTCTGTGGGTAATCGGAAAAAGATTATGTAAATATTTGACAGAATGATGAATGAAATTGAAAATGTGACTGATCAAATCGACGGTTCTTACGAAAAGTAGCACGTTTACATGTTCAAGCAATAGAGATTTTTTCGTGCCAAGAATACTAACGGCAAACCGCGAGTGCGATTCGACGCGGAATCGCTCCCCGATCATAACTGCATACTTTTCCACTCGAGATTTTCATTACTTATTTAGTTATTAACAAAATAGTGCAAAAAACAGCATTTTTGTTTGTTTTTTGCTTCTAAAAGGGAAACTATTGGAGGAATGTTGTTAGTGCCAAAGGGCGAATTTTAGAGACTTGAAAGACGAAAAAAATGAGAGGTCAAACAATTTGATCGCTTAATTATTAAGGGAGAAAACTGAAAAAAACCGAAAAAAAATTCGCGGTTTGCCATTAGTATTTTTTGTAAAATCTAGTGACCGAACCAATCGAAACAGCCTGTAAAAAAAAAAATCCTCCCATTTTTCGCAAAAGTAACCAAACTGTATAATTACCCTGATTCGACATATTTACCTTTTTTTTTTTAGAATTTTACTTTTCGGCGAAAACGTACTGAAACGAAAAATAGAACCGATCGAATTGTATATATATGTGCATATATATTTTTCACGTCATAAAGTTGTTGATCTAAATCAACGAAATGAAAAATTGTACCGGTAAAATCGTGTTTGTTGAGAAATTTTCGTACTGGTATAAACGTGCAGAAACGCGAGGAATGGTCGCGATCAAATAATTTACTTTTCCAACATTGTATAAAGTACGCAGTGAATTCACGAAGAGAAAAAAAATCCTGATAAAGGGTGAAAAACGAAAAGCAGAGTCCAATCATAATTATTAGTGGTTGACAACGCAATTTTGTCATTAACCATGTCTGTTTTTTATTTACATTTTACTATAATTTGTTCCTAACAACATTACAAAGAAATGAGTGAAACGCAGTTAGATGGATCGATCAGAAAATACGAGAATTACTGAGAAATAATACGAGCTCGGATTCGGAGAGTCGAAGATTGGGGAAAATATTGTAACAGGTAGAATACGAAGAATATGCAAAACGAATAATTACGTTTAAGTATAAGGAGCCGTGAATGTAAGAGTATATAAGAAGAATCAAATGAAATAAAGAAATTATATTGTTCATTATTACGAAAAACTTTCAATTGTATTAATTTGTTAATTTTCCCGATCAGCCATGAAAATTGAAATCGATCGTGTTGGCGTAAAAATTTGAAACATTCTTCGATAAATCGGAGCCACCGCGAAAAATTGCTAAAAAATTTATTACGACGAGGTGTTTCCAATTCTCAGCTATCTCTCTTGCACTCATCATGGCGACCGCTCTACACGCGATGAAACTCGAGTTTCATAAATCTACGATAGATGGCGAAGAGAAAAATTTCCCATGGCAGATAATCGAACGGAAAAAAATGAAGAAGCAGAATAAAGTAAACAAAAAAGAAATCCGATACATTGTGTCTCTGAATTAGCGATTTGATATATATTTTCGATGCCTCCATCTCATGCGAATGTCGCTGTGACTTTGCGATATTTGCGATTCTATTAAAGTTCAAAGTGAAAGTTCGAGGTTCATAGTTGCAATGAAAATCGCTTTGCATGGAGAGGACGATTGATAAACAGTGATACCCGAATTATTTGATCGCGCAAGCGCCGCTAACCTCAATATATACGTTACGTCTTATATGGTGGAAAAATCGCATATTATCGGAGAACATATCGCAGAAAATTATAATAAAGATTTGTCATTGTTGTGACAATAAGAACTTGTCTTGTCGAGTGTCGAATGAGTTTTCCCACAAGAAGAGTCAAGTGTCAAGTGTCACTGAGCCGAACAAGTGCAACCGTCAAATAGTAAAAACGCTTTGAACTCGTGGAAAATAAATTCGATCGTAAAAGTTAAATCGGATATTTCGTCGTATTAAAATAATAAAAAAGAAAAAAAAGCATCGATTTATTTTCACATACGAACGAGTTAATTCGACGATGAACCTTCAACCCTGTTGTCGTTTTCGACCATTGGAATAATAACAACAAAAAGAAAAGAGGAAAAAATCCTTATGAAATGTCAGAGAAATCGAGAAAAATCATCACCAGATTCCACCCCAGTCATGGCGAGAACATTATACTTTACGACGACAACACGGTCGCTTTCCGAAAAATAAGCTTCGCCAATGCTCTGACCTTTAGCGAAAAACCTTTGCAACCGGGTGAAATATTCTTATTGGAAATCGAAAAGCACGAATTGGGGTGGAGCGGACACATGAGGCTCGGCCTCACCCAAGTTAATCCAGCCACCGTCGATCGTAACGGAATGCCCGAATATGCTCTGCCCAATCTTGTTACAATGGGCTCCAGCTGGGTTTTCAATATTACTCAAAGTCCTCATAACATATTTTCCAGTTTCGAAGGAATTAATGGATACGGTAAATGCTTCGGTATGAATATCACACAAACGCATGAGCCTAGGATTCGCAACTTTGGGCCCCAGTGAAAAATCCATTTTTCTATTAACTTTTTGTTCAATTTCAATAACCAGAACAATTTCCGTACCGATTTTGTCTTTGGACCCTAAAAAAGGATCATTTTATTGTCCTGACCAAATATCCAATGAGAATCTTGAGATTTGCCCAAGAAGAGGGAGTTTCGTTGCACTCAACGATGGAACCTTCAACATCGTCACAAACCCTGCAAATTAAAATTTGTAAATTGCTTCCTCAAGATGCTTAAGATTCACAATGCTCAAATTTTCCTCTATGAGGAACCATATTTTTTATTGTGGCCTCCTCATAGAGGAAGCTTTGAGCATCGTGCATGTTGAGCATCTTGAGGAAGCCATTTGCAGCGTTTTCTGTATTCGCATTGAAATTGTATAATTTCGACAACTTCTCTAAAAAGTAAAGAGAAAGTACCGACTTGTACACAATATTTTACAAAATTTGCAGAAATTAGAGCTGTTAGACGATTTTTAAAAATACTCAGGTTTTCGTAAAATTCGAAAAATCACAAAATCTAAACCGTTCAACCAATATTTCACAAATTCAATACCAACCTTCCTATTATGATACTCTGTTTATAAAAAAAAAAAAATTAGTAATGAATCTGAAAATTTGCAGAAGTTGGAGCAGTGACACAATTTTTTTGAAAATTTCAAAATGCCATAGAATTCGTATTTTTTTTAACAATTCCAACAAAATTCTCATAGAATGAAGAGCTTGTATAGATGAAAATCTGTGCAAAACGAAAGCCCTGTAGCTCAAATCGTTCTCGAGTTATGAACGTTTGAATTTTACAGTGCCAGAACATACATACATGCACACATTCGGACGTTTTTTCAAGATATGATTTTCCGATGTTTTGGGACGTTTTGAGAACATTGCAATTGAAATCTGAGAAAAAAGAAATTTCACCGTCACATAGCTTTTTCTATGGGGAAGCAAAATCATTATGGAAATTGATTCTTTAGACTCTGACGGTGCGAATGTGAAAAATTCATTGAAAAATAAGCCTCACAAGCTTCTAAACCACAATTTATTGCTTTTTAACGTGTAGAACGTGTTTTCCGTCCAATCGATTATTTCCTCAATGTCTCTACAGGCGAAGGAATACCGAGTCGAGAGAAGAAGCTCATGACGGACGGTGTGAGCGTACAGACACCCCGGGGCGTGATTCCCTTTGCGGCCCTGAGACCGAACACGGACGGTTCGTCGCAAAACTTGTTGCCTACGGAGACGGGATCTCGAATAGGCGTGATGTACGTTCCCCAGGCTGGTTCGGACAAAGCCGAAATGCATTTCATCATAAACGGCGAAGATCAAGGTGTTTGCGTCAAGGACATCCCTTACAAAGCTGGACCTCTTTACGCAGTGGTGGATGTTTATGGGACCACGAAGCAAGTTAGAATAATTCAGTTGTACGGAGGTGAGTAGAGGAAAAAAAAGGTTTTTTTTTCCAGATGGAGAATTATTTAGGAATTATGAAAAAAAACGTGTTTTTTACAGTTTTGAGCTTACAAAGCGCTTGCCGGGACGCGATTCTCCAGTACACGAAGCGAAACACCGTGAATTCATTACCATTGCCACAAATGTTGAAGGATTATCTTCTCTATCCGATGCAGTGAGGCGCGGCAGCGAAGAAAAAGACAAAAAATACGGAAAACTTAGGGAAAAAAAGGAGGAAGGAAATTGAAAGAGGAATTGTCGAATGCGGGGTTGTTCGTTGTTCGTAAAACGTTGATTAAGGCAGGTCCTTTATTTCTATATCATTTGATTATCTTATTTTTAATGGCAAGCATATTTCCTTTTATATCAAAAGTTTTATCGAACGAATTTGCAGAAATTTCATGAAAATACACAATGACACGAAACTCACCTGTATGCCTCATTCCATGAAACGCTACAGCAGGAAATTTTGGCATTCGAGTTGGATTTTTTGAAAAGTCAAAGAAAAATTCGAAAAATCATCGTGCCACTTTTATTAGCTCGTTGAAAACAACTTTCCAAAAGACCATTCAAACGAATCGTTTATATATCTACACACTTTATACTCAACGAAAATATACGATCACAACCGATTCGTTTTATTTATAAAACTTTTGTACATTCTCGAAAACCGAAATGCATTTTTTAGGAGTAACAGGCTATCCTTGACGGACAGAGTAAGAATCTCGTTTATAGAAATAATTTCCGTTCCGATAAATAATCACGAAGAATCACATTTCATTGTTTTTTCAAAAGCTTCGCAATTTGGAGTAAAAAACTTTTCTATCGAACGGAAAATGGTTCGACCATTTGTCTTGAAATCTGTGGAACTCCATCCACACGATTCCAAAGACTTGCGCATTTCCTATCGTCCCTAGGGAAGTTACCACCAATTTTATTTTCCAAGTTAGAGCTGAAGAGAAAGCGATGGAAATGAGAAAAAGAAAATGCATCCGTCTACGATGATAAATTGCTCTGGGAATTGATTTTGTAAGTAAATTCGTTTCTCAGCCTTCCAAGGATCGCGTACTCCTCAGAAAATTCAGTGGAATGCCTCATGTAGCCATATACAGGATTAATATTTAAGAAAGTCCCAGTTGTATATTCGCAGGAGCTTTTTCTGTAGCTCTCGTCACACAGAGAACGAGAACGAAAAAAAAAAAANAAAAAAAAAAAAAAAAAACAAATTACTCAGTATTCGCTCAAATCATGCGGTACGAAATTCGAATGAGCGAGTGAATGAGAATGAGTCGCATCGTTCAGTCTGTGTACGTCTGGATTCGTTATGTATGTATAACCTGGTCAGACTAATTGTCTAAACAATTGAAGTTATGAATTTTTGAAAATAAATCTATTTGTAATAAAAAAGACAAAATATGAAAATAAAAATATTAAAGTTACTCTTCTATCAAGCCAAGTTTGGAGGATTATTTACACACACAAAAGAGCCGCCTCTATCCTCTGGTTATCGGTTTTTTTATAGTTTATCTATGCCCTGGTAATGCAAGGAAGAAACAACTGTGGGCAGCACTCCGAGAGGCTCTCACTAGGATAGTAACACCGGAGACAAGAAAAATAGTGAGTCCGAGGTCACGTGATGAGCTCTTTTTTGAAAATGATGAAAAACTGTAAATTTTCAGGTGTTATTGAAAAATCTTTCACTGACATCAACGATGGCTGATTTCATGGAAGCATTTGGAACGAAAATGGTCCATAAAACGACGTAATTTAAAAGAAAGCTGAGGAAAATTATCCAGTTGAGTAGGAGAACGACGTAATTCCAGTTGCTTTTTGCGTGCTCGAAATCCACGAGATCGCCCTCATGGTCAGCTTGACGTTCCTCGATACTCGAGCATCCTCGTCGCTCGCGTATACCCAGAAGTGCAATTCGTCCAATTCTGTACCTCAGCACCACGGAGAGCATCGAGACGATCCATTTTGGTACAGAGTGCTCGGACGAGCGAAGATTTGTCAGAAAAATCGTGAGCAGAAGCGCGACGATCGCCAGGACGAAGGAGTTCACGTAAATGAGCACTGAGAAATCATTTCTTGTTCATTCCCAAGTTATTTTCTTCTCGAAAACGTTTTCTTTTTTTTTCAATTCGTTATTTTTCGCATTTTGCCTAGAAATCGTTAAATCAGACAAATTTCCTCACCTATGTTTGGCACTGTGTTTGCACTTTGTGGAAGAATGCAATTAAGATCCTCGATGGATAACAGATGAATTATCGGATTCAAGCATCCGAGTGCGAGACGTTCCATCGATCCAGGATCAAGACTTACAGTGGTCAAGGTCATGATCGTTATGACTGAAAAGTAAAATCCCACCTTGAGATGAGTGAATAATTTCATTGTTTTCTCAATCTGCAGATTATTCGAGACAAAAAAACCCAAAAATTTTGCAAACAACATTCTAGTAGCTTGCGATCGAGAATTTTCTGTGTTATTTCATATTTCGCTGTCAGAGTGATGGAAAAATATCAATTCGAAGGAAACGTTTTTTTGTGTTGGCGATTCTGAAATAACTGAGATATGCCGCGATTAGGAATCACAGTCTCCGGACCGTCAGAAATTCTTCCTTTTCGTTTGAACCCTAGAACGGTAACCGTAATTTTTTTTTTTTCACCTATTCCGGTAACGCGATTTTGAAAAATTCATATCTCCGATAAAATTTAACGAAAAGGCCTCAACTTGGGCTCATTCTTTTCGTTTTTTAATGCAGGATCACATGAGCCTGGTGCAGTTTTGCTTCAAGTCGAAAAATTAGGAAAAAATGTGGTAAAACAATAAAAAAAAAACGTGAGAACGAAGAGAGAAAGAGCGCGAGATTATTTAAAGTCGCCCGGGGTCGTTTTTTCGCCAGATTACCGTTCTACGGCTTTAAGATCTTTCAAGTGTTTTCGAAAAATGGAAACGATTTATCGATGCCTCATTCTCTTTTATTTTCATTTTTCCAGACACGGATATATCAGTTTCTGTGTAGTGAACAAAATGCAAAAATATTCTTACGTATCGCAGGTAAAACGTATCGTCCAGCCAGTTGAGGGTGAACTCTGTCCACTATGAAATCTACAGCGAGTTTCGACGATTTTGACCTCGGCGAATGCTTCGATCGAATCTGTTGGTAAGTTATACGAGAAATGGAGATTTCCCAGTGGCCATTAATCACAAAGTCATACGTGAATACCTACGGAAAAGCGTCCAATCAAACAACTGCAAGAAAAATTGAATAACGAATTTACTAACGTGTCGAAAATTGTGGGACGACAATACCGTTTGATTAAAAACGTCCATCGGAGCGAACGTTATTTCATTCGGCATGTGTGGCCACGAGGTCAAAACCAGAGTGCAATTATGTCGATCGTAAGGCCACAGCGTGAAATCGTTTTCGCAGGCGATCGTATGACGTTGTCTCGGTACACACAAGACTTCACCTTTGTGATTAACGTTGCAGCGTCTTCCAAGTATGAGCAGGTCTTCATCGGCCTGTTCGGCGTCTCTGAATATTCAGCAAACGATTTTTATTTTCACTTCATTTTTTTAATAAAATAAAAATAAAGAATTAAACTCGAAAAATTCATGATTTATTTTCAATTTTTATTTCATTGAGAATTCGATGTTGCTCCAAATTTCAACAATTTTTCGAAGAAGATCCATAAAATTCAACGGATTTTCAAAAAATATTAATTCAGCGAGACGTAAAAACAAAAAACCGTCAAGATTCAGCGAATTCGTAAAAGATTTTCTCACTACTCTCAAAATACCGAGTAACTAAAATGTAAATATAGAGAATCATTGAAATAAACTAACAGACTTTGTACAGAAATGGCCGGTGCCCAAATGTTGGAAGTGTAAAGATCGAGACGTTGAACATTGTCAAACTGGGCAGGGTCCCACGTTAAATGTTCGTCGATCCAGGTCTTAAAAACACCAAATTTTCATTCATAAGAAAAAAAAGTTTAAAAACAAATTTGAAAAAAAGGCGTGAGCGATTGAGAAGCGAGAAACTACTTTTTGAGCTTACTACGTGCATCCAAGTGCTGAGTTCCAAATGATTTTCGTACTCGTTCTAAAGACAAAAGGAAACGTAAACCAAAGTTTTGAATCACCGACCTGAGTAAAAAAAAGATTAAAATGCTGATTTCTGAAGTTCCAAATAATCTCGGCCTTCGTCCTCGGAAGAAAAAGTCAAGAGAATCAAAATTTAGAAGAAAAAAAAAAACAAAGTCAAAATTTGACAAAATCGGCGATAAAAAAAATTCTACGATGTTTATCCGAGTCCCGAGATCCTTTCAATCATCGTATTCGTTCTCAGGAGATAATACGAGACGAGAAATTCAGAAACAAAAAAAATAAATTGGAAAAAAGTCAAAATTTTCAACTTTTGATAAAACGAATACGAAGGGAACGTACCATGGTGGCAAAAGTTGGCAAAATCTCTATTCCAACAACGGTCGAATTAGTTTTTGTATGATTCTGGTTCCAAGGATAATTGCAAAACAAATAATCTTTCAGGCGAACCACCGGCGCTTTGACACCAACAGCTTTGCACTCTTCGATCAATTCAGCAGCAAACCCGAGTGAAGCGAACGAAGGTTTACCGATAAAAACAACGAGACAAAACAAAGCGATGGATTTTTTCATCGTTAACCGTTTTGTGAGCAGGCTTCGTGCAAGTAACACTCGACGATGGTATCAGGACTCGACTGACCTGTGGTGCGCGGCCTCAAGCTATTGGCATTGAAAAAAAAAAAATGCTCATCAAACGCCCCGCGAAACTCGATACTTGGAATGATCTCGCGAACGTTGTTACACCTCCGTTAGCCCGCGGATTAACACGCACTTCCCGATTAACTTCCCTTTGCTGACCTTCCATTCAATAATCCATACTATGAATGGCCATACGTTTATTAAACAAATAAAATCTCTTACTATACAAAAGTAACATTGAAATCTGAATAAAACGTCAAATATACAAAAACTTTAAACTTTCCAAGTTACTAAAAAGTTGCTAATTGCTTCCTCAAGAATTCTTTTTTCAATTTCGTTTTCAGATAGAGGAAGCTTTGAGAATCGCGCTAAATCTTGAGGAAGCGCGAATTGTAACTTTCAATTTGCAGAGTTTTTCCAAATAATTTCGAAAACTTTTCCAGACAGTAAAGAGAAATACAAAATTTGAAAAAATTCAAGTGGTTAGACGATTTTTCGAATAACTCAGAGTTTCGTAATATTCGAAAAATCATAAAATTTGAACCGTTTAACCGATATTTACCAAATTCGATACCAACCTTCCTGTTATGGAGTGATAAATCTTAAAATTTGCGGAAGCTAGAGCGTCGACCTTTTTTTAAAAATTTCAAAATGCCATAGAATTCGTATTTTTCTAGCAATTCCAACAAAATTCTCAGAGAATTAAGAGCTTGTTGTAAACGGGCACGTGGGTCTTTTTGGGGCAGCTGATTGAGAATCTCGACCCAAAGTTGGTCAAAACAGCCGACTGCTGAAGCGAGCAACGCGATAAGGTGGCAGACGTTTAAAAAATTAAGTGGGCGTTCCCTTGATGGGCGATTGAGTTTTTTCGGATAGGAGGATAGGAATGGAGAATGTGATAGATAAAAAATGAATCTTTTCCGTCACGAATTTATTTTCGACTGAAAATGAAAGAGTGGACGAAATTTTGATTTTTTGATGAAAAATGACGTAATTGTTTCAATATCCACTGAATCATGAGACAATTTTGATTTCGACGGAAACTTATTTGAAGAAAGAAAATAAAAATCAAGAATAATAATGATTCTCGACGATTTTGAACTTAACGGAACCAATAATTCGCAGGCAGTTGTTTCGGAGCTCCTGGTGGCAAAACGATCATCAACATTATGAGATAAATGAGGAAAGAAACAGTGAAAGTTAACCATTCGAGAATCGTTGCGAATTCTTGCCAAGTACGATCTTTCGGACTCTCAGGAATCGCTCCATTGCCATCGTCCTCCAGTATCGAAGCATCTCGTTTTCGCTCCAAAATATTCATCCTCAGTATCGTGCCCATTGGCGAATTCAGAATGAAAGTCGTTAAGGAAGTTAGCCACATCGGTGCTGCCACATTAATTTCTCGTAGCTTACGAAGCAAGCAAGTCAGTATCAATGCTGTGGCTGCCAATCCTATCGAAACCTCGTAAAATATCACTGCAAAGTGATTCGAAAATTAACAACAAATTTTCCACCAAAAAATCATCATTTTCATCTTTAAATGATTTTTTTAATGATTTTTTCAGCAAATGAAAAAAAAAACGAGTTAAAAAATTTGTAGACAGAGATAAATATTTACGTATTTTGGGCACTGTTTCGGAACCGGAAGTCGGGAAGTACCAATGCAGATCGAAGAGTCCAAGTATGTGACAAATGAAATTTATACAAGCCACGAGAATTCTTTCGAGCGATTGGGAATCGAGCCATAAGACTACAAGTGTCAATACCATGAAAACTGTAATTGCAAAAAAACAGCCCGCAGGCATCATTAGTTGATATTTAACCTCCCGCTCAAAACAGCTCCAAATATTTGTCGAGTGATTCGACAAATAATTTATCAAATTTAGTTCGAAAAAGAATTTTTTTTCCTTGATTGATGAAATATTTTGCAATAATGATAATATTGATAGAAATTACCGAATGCAGGCAAGACGTAAATGATGGCGAGTCTGCTTCCATGTCTCCTGAGTGCAACGGTGATCAATATCGTTACTTCCATCTCGTCTTTGCGAGTTCGAGAGTATTCGTTCTGTCCACGTTCGATGTGGATGTCCCATTGTTTGTTAGCGACAAAAGATCCCATTGTGATCTTGTAACAGGACGAAAAAACATGCATATTAACTTGAACCCTAGAACGGTAAGCTGGGATCAAAAGCGACCCCAGGAGACTTTAAATACCGCGCCCTTTCGGCCTTCGTTCTCCCGTATTTTTTTTCTTCGTTTTACCGAATTTTTTTTACTGATTTTTTTACTTCAAGCAAAATTGACCGAGACTCGCGTGATTCGGCATTGAAAAACGAAAAGAATGAGCCCAAGTTGAACGCTTTTCGTTGAATTTTACCGGGGATATGAATTTTTCGAAATTGGGATCATTTATGAGCCTAGGTTGCCGGAAAAGGTAAAAAAAATTGGGTTGCCGTTCTAGGGCTAATTATTTCGAGCAAGAAGAATTAAACGCAATGAAGAAAAAATGAAATATTCAACGCGATTTAGTCGATTTTGAGTTCGTACAGCTTCAGGTGGGAAATCCAGAAGTATCTCGTTGTGATAGAACATCCAAGCGCCCAGTTGTATAGAACAGTTGTGTTTGTCGTAAGGCCATTCGCTGTAATCGGTTGGACAGTGACTCGAATATTTTGTTGGTAACATGCACTTTATTGCACCAGTATGTTCAACGACGCAATCGCTGTACGCCATTCCCCAATTTTCCGAGAAGTCTCCACTGAATTGCAATAAAAAATAAAAAATGATTCTTGAATTTCGATTTTTCGTAGTATTTTAAAAAAATTTCGTGAAATTATAAAATTTTTAGGTTCTTAACATTTTTGTCCGGATGACGTTTCTAGATTTCAACTTTCACGAGTCGTTTCGAGTTTTTTGAAAATTTTAATTCGTTATGGTTTTTCCTCACCTATTGAAAACCGATATGTCTGGCTTCCACAGCTCGTAACTCCAGACGTGCAGCTCTTTAATGTCTTCCCATTTGGAAGGTTCCCACGTCAGATGAGAATCGTTCCAGCCCTGTTACAAATATTTCGTTCAATTCGTTGTAGACAGGGTCTCTTGGACCCTGTAGCCTGTAGCCAGGATTTAGAGCGATACATTTTTTTTTTCTTTACGGATATGAAATATTAATCGACTCACCAATGCCATCCACGTGTGGAAGTGAAGTATATTATCTTCCTCTGCCTGAAAACGAGAGAAAACTTGAAATTAGCACGAATCCTCGCGGCTCTATTTGTCTTTTAGGATCGTTTCAAACTCGCGACAAAAAAAAATACAAAATGAGTAAACTTACGAATTCAACGTACTGGGGAAGCATATGAATTTTAACGATTGTCGATTCATCCTCGTGCAGGATGGGTCTGACGTACGGGTCGTATTCACAAAAGAGGTAATCTTTAAGCCGTTTCGCCGACGAACTAGGTGCTGTATCTTTGCATTCGAGCTTATCAGAATCTTCGGATTCACCACGATGAATCGCGAGCGCGAAAAGTAAAATGATGAAGAACGATCGCATAGTGCTGCAACGTTTTGTGTAGTTCTTCGGTTAGCTATGAACTAGTAGGAAGTCCGATTGAAACTGTTCGAGGGAAAAGAGAACAGTTTGAAAACTAACGCCCACCGTGAAAGAGGATACTCCAGACATGCCACGTGGCCCTCTCTGCATCAATTAATATATACGCCACATACTCAGAGATATATGTATCGAAATGTATAGCGAACGAAAGAACGCGGTTACGTGATTTTCTCGTGTTCGTTATTTCAATTTGCGCCCTTCTTGTTGCTTCAATTCCATAATCTCGTTGCTCCGATTACGCATGATTCATTATCCGAGGCTTTACTAGTTTTCGTAGACGATACCAAAATGGCGGACGAAACGGGAGGAACATTCAAAGCTACCATTTTTTTCTCGCTGAAACGATAAGCTCATACCGAACAGTGTCGTACGTAGCGATTGTGCGATTGCGGAATGCGTTCCCGTATCAATAGGGTTTCGGGTCAATGTTTTACAATGTTGGACCGAGCGAGATGCATTCAGCTGTTTCTGCATTGGATATGACGCTGGCATCGATCCTATGAACATGTCCGTCTATCGTGGAACTGCATTGCTCACTCTTACACCTACGGGGTGGGACAGGGTGAGGGAAGGGGTTGATCGAATAGACCGTTAAGAATGACCGAAGCCGCAATGAATGTGCGCTTCTTGATGGTGCCCTTTCAGGGAGATTTAGAGCAATTTCTATAGTAGCTTTCCACAACTTTGACATAACATAAAATGTTTACATCGATACTTAACACGTGCCCATGCGCTCGCCAGAAAGAGTCGTATCTCCGCTGCAAGCGACAGATATGCAGGTTCGCATTGCAGTCGCAGCCGCGGGCATGACCCTAGCGAGATCCTGAACAGAAATCATACTTGGTCTGACATTCTTATACCAGCACTCCACCGAGATTGCAGCTTCCCATGCAGCGTGTTTGCTGTAGTCAAGTGCGATAACTTTGCGGGGATTAGTATACACATCACGTACACCACGACTCACTATGAGGCGTCATCATGGAGGTATGATTGGATCGTGGAGGTGTGATTGTATCGTGGACTGAATACAAATGAGGGATAAGTGAGAATATTACTCATCAGGGGTTTCCCTATTAAAAGTTAGCCGGAATTTATTAACTATTTCACGTAGGCTACTTTGAGGTAAACTTATTGCTGAAGATAGCTCTCTGATATAGACTTAGCAACAGATGCTGAAGGTAGCAACTCTGAGGAACTTACTAGGGTGATAGTTACATTATGATACACGATATGGTACTCAATGAGTTTCTATCTGATTCTCGTTCGCCCTCGGTAACCACATATCCATATTCTCCACCTTTGGTGAGCCTTATATGCTATGTCCAATTTAAATAAGACAAAAGTAATCATGTATATATTATCATTTATTTTAAAAAGTCATAATCCTAAGACATGGCACAGTTCATTACTAATAAACAAAATAGCTTATAAATAAGATACAGGCCAACATATTGAGCATGACATAAAACAATTGTTAGAAATGACCACATATTCTAGGAAAAGTAAAATAAATTAAAAGAAAAATCTAGCCTAGAGTACATTAAAGTTAACACCCGTAAGGAACATTACACACCAGTAAAATACATAATTGAGTTTTACAATTTCAAGTCCTTATGCTCCGTGGTGTTCTTTTCGAGGATCTTATGCTTATAATACTGCCCAAGTAGCTTAAAGAGATTAGTTTCGTTCGCAGACTTAACTAACTGAGCATAGGTTTCTAATTTTTCAACGCTACTCAGCGGCTGACACTGGCCGACGCCAAAGCGAAAACAGATAAAATCTTCAGGTACGGTTTGACCAACACGCAATTCCTGCTGCCTGCAGCAGGGTTTGGTGCCGCGCAGATCCGTGCACTGTAAATATACAATATAACATTATATAAGATAAAGTTTCCAAAGTATGCCAGATATGGAAAGTGTAGGGAGGTAGTGGAGTTCTACTTATTGAGATGGTACTTGCCAGACCTGCTTCTCTCGCCATATCAAGACATTTTGCGAGCGGTGAGAGTGACATACAAAATGAGGACACAGAGCGTACATCTCACTGTAAAGTTCCTCACATGCTTCAATGAGCTATCCATACGGAGGTAGCAAAGACAATTAATGACTTACATCAGCGTAATTTGGTATGCAAGCTGGGGTGACTTCTGGCTCAAGGCGATCGCCATGAGATGCCACCATTGCCCTCACCGTCGCCGTCCCCATCACTGCCGCAACGGTGATAAGACCCAGGGCAAGCATTACTAATAGAGCCATGGTGTATATTCCTGACTGTAAATAAACAAAAATATGACACAAACATTCAACACAACAAACGAACATGTAACATTGAACACTCACACTGATACACATTAATATCTAACACACTAAACACAAACATTAAACATTAAGTTATTACGTGAAGGAGATAAAGGCTACACTGTAGAAGGAAATTAAATGCTGCACTGGCTACTTACATTATTGGGATTGTGGACCATCTTCAACTTTCGGCTTCCAAAGAGCAAACTGACGTCCGTTCACGAACCCGATAGTTCTTATACTGATGATCCGAATGACTGATGTTTACTAGTTGACGCCGGATACGCCAATGAATTTTGTCGTACGTCATGAAATTTACGATACATTCCCAAATAGGGAACAACAAAAAGTAACGGTGACAATTGTGTCATCATGTTTTCATGCCGTTTTCCTACGGCCTGGAAGCAAAGAGTGATTCATTGCTACTATATTTGGATTGTATTAGGTCGACTATGTTGCTGGGGGTAACCCGCTCAAAATAAGGAAACAAATATAGGAATTTGCGTCATAATGTTTTATTAAAGTATTTTTAATACCATACCCATTGTTTCCTTGTACGAGTGTTACAGCAGTAAAACAGCGAGGAGATATAGCCTCGTTCGAAGTACTTGACGATTAAAACGTTTTTCAACGAGATAGATAGCACTAGTTGCACCTCGGTACATTGTGAGACAGTAAGCTCATATCGAAAAACGTCGTTCGTAGCGATTGTGCAACTGCGGAACGTGTTCCCGCATTAAAGGAGTTTCAGGGAAAAATAAATTTACTCTGAGTCGGTAATTCAACGTTTCACAATGTTGGACCGGGCGAGATGCATTCAGCTGCTTCTGCCTTGGATTCGATGCTGGAATCCTGTGACCACGTCGTCGTCAATCGGAGAACTGCATTGCTCACAGTGCTATCGACCTATTCGCTGTGGCTACCGTAAACCTCTACGTTAATTCACCGATCGTACTAAGCACTAGAGATCAATCTGAGCCGTGTCGTTCGTTGCTGAAACCCAGTGATCCCAACGGTTGCCGTGATACCTCCTATTCACTTGCATAATGAGCAAAGCAGAGTAGCAAGCACGGCAAACCTCACGTTCTTTTTCCTTGGTGCATCAAATGTGCATAGAGCCTATTCTGTGTTTGTTCCAGGTTTCTCTGGTTTTTCTCAACAAACTTCTTTGATGGCATCCTGAGCGTTTAGTACTATGACGTAGGTGAATCCAAAAACAGTCGTAGGTGCTCAATTAGGGTGGTCGTTACAGGAAACTCAGAGCAGCAAACGCTGATTCACGCGATAAGAGGAAAACATGATTTTAATATTGTTCACTATCCTCATATGGCAACCAATTACATCGATCGCCATATGATTACAAACGATCGATAAAGACACGTACACAGCAGGAACTCGATCGTAAAGATTTTACGAGGGATTCCAAAAACTCATTATTTGGCCTATACAAATGGCACTTTTGTACGTCATTCGTCGGGAATCCCTGAGCCACCCAAGTATACAATAAACAACGGACGCAAGTTCAAGTTCATTCGATTAGACCAGATCGATTGATACAGACGTACACCGCCACACCTGTTTACGTAATCCCAGCGTAAGGTAAGCAGAGCCTCTGAAAGATCTTGAAACTACCTCTGAGAAACCCCACGTTCCTCTTTCTTGTGTATCAATATGTACAAAACGTTTTTTATCTTTGTTTCAGAATTTCCTGGCCCTTCAAATTCTCCGCTGCCAAACTACAAGATGATGGTCCTTCTGCTGCTCACCGGGGTATTCGGAGGTGCTTTCTACTACTTGGCAAATTCTACGGACTTTGTGGCTGTAATGAACATGTATCTAAACCTGGATGACGACGATCCAGAATACTCCTGAACGATCCATAAATGGTATTGTGTAGAATTAGTTATATTTCAAATTAATGTTTGTGTTTTCTGGAAAATGTAACGTCAGAAATGTTTACCGCCCGTAAATAAACGATCTAAAAATATCAACCTTTGTTTATTTGCCGTAAACTGTATATCTTTAGCTATGAAGCTTTCAGAACTACGGGGGTCAGGGGCGAGGAGGGTGGTTTGTTGGAATAGGACCGTTAGGTATGACCGAAGCCGCAATGAACGTGCGCTCCTTGATGGTGCCCCTTCAGGAAGGTTTGGAGTAATTTCTATAGTAGATTTTCACAACTTTGACATAACATAAAATGTTTACATCGATACTTAACACGTGTCCATGCGCTCGCCAGAAAGAGTCGTATCTCTGACAGATCTGCAGGTTCGCGTTGCAGTCTCAACCGTGGGCATGACCCTAGCGAGATCCTAGGTATGAAACATACTTGACCTAACATTCTTATACTAGAACGCCACCAATATTGCGGCTTCCCAAGCTCTAATTACACAATTGGTATTCATGACAGCATGTTTGCTCAAGTGAACTGAGATCATTTTACGGGGTTTGGAATACACATCACGTACACTATACTCAGCATGAGGCATAATCGTGGAGGTATGTGATTGGATCGTGGACTGAACACAAATTGGGGATAAATGAGAATATTATTCATTTGGGACTTTACTTTTTAAATTCAGCGGGAAACTAATTAACTATTCCACGTAGGTTACTTTGAGGTAAACTTATCTATATTGCTGAAGATAACTCTCTTATATAGACTTAGCAACAGATGCTGAGGGTAGCAGCTCTGATGAACTTACTAGAGTGATACTCACACTATGAGAAACGACGGTTATGGTACTTAATTAGTTCCTAACTGATTCTCGTTCGGCCTAAGTAACCAGATACAGATCCATTCTCTTCACCTCTGGTGAGCTTACATGCTATGTTTAATGTAAATCAAACAAAACAAATCATATAGTATATCATTTATTTAAAAAAGTCGTAAATCCAAACACATTACATCGTATATTCGTAGTAAACAAAATAGCTTATAAACTAGATACAAGGCCAACACATTGGGTGGAGGCATAATATAAAACAAATCGTAGAACATACTGCATTCTAGAAAAAGAATAATTGATAAGAAAGAACTAGCCTAGAGTACATTGAAGTAGAGTACATAGCTCGTAAGGAGCACGATATCAGTAAAATACATAACTGAGTTTTACAGTTCCACGACATCCTTCAACTCTACTGGAGCACCAGCGGGCTCTATCAGAACAGCATCAGGCTCTGTTGTAAAACCATCGGGATATGTTAGACCATCTGCACGTTCTATTGGAACTTCGTCCAACCTCGAACCCGTGGTTGGCTCCTCGGGAATCTCATCCTGATAATACTGATCCATCAGCTCTATGACATTATTCACGTTTGCAAACTTAATTAACTGAGCATACTTATCTAATCTACCAATGCTACTCAGAGGCTGACACAGGCCTTCGCCGAAGCGAAAACAAACGAAATCTTCAGGTATGACTTGACCAACTTCCAGTTGTTGCTGTCGGCAACAAGGCTTGTAGACCTGCATATCCATGCACTGCAAATACACAAAATAACATCAAATTAGTTGAAGTTTCTAGGATAACCCAAACCTAGACAAAATTGGGACTTTTTGAGATGGCGCTTGACAAACCTGTTTCTCTCACCTAGCTATCAAGGCATTTGGCGAGCAGCGAGCAGCTGGTGCAGCTAGTCCGTTTTACACATGACGTTTACTGACGGTGACATCCGGCATGGGGACACAGGACGTACATCTCACGGTAGAGGCTGCTTACCGGCTTAAATTGCCTGTTAATACAAAAGCTAGCAAAGACAATCAACTACTTACATCACCGTAATTTGGAATGCAATCCGGGATGACTCTTGGCGCGATGAGGAGCTCGATGACAGGTGACGTCTCCGTCGCCGCTGCCTTCGCCGGCCCCATCGCCAACCCCATCACTGCCACAGTGGTGATGAGACCAGCGGTGAACATTACTAACAGAGCGATTTTGTATTTTCCTGGCTGTAAATAAACACAATAAACATTACACAAACATTTAACACAACATAAACAAGCATTTACCACACACACGCACAAAAACATACACACAAATATCAGAAACATTTATAACGTGAACAAGTGCGTCAGAGGAAGGCTGCACTGCATCGCTACGGCTACTTACATTGGGAATGTCGTCCATCTTCGTGCTACGGCTTCCAAGGAGCAACTGACGTCCACTCGGGAACCTGAGAGTTAATATACTGAGGAACGACCGAATGAACCGAATGACTTGTTTACTGCACAACGCTCGATGGGTAAATGAGCGTCCTGCGTGCGAGTCATAACTTACGACCCGCGTCCAAATAAAGAGGAACAATAGGTGGGAAAATCGAGTCATCATATGTTTTCGACATATTCCTAGGATCTGCACACAAAGGACCATTAATTTTGCTATATTCGTAGTGTATTTTGTTCGAACATAAGTTGTTGTGTACGTATAGGACTACCCCATACTTTTCTTAACTTTTTCACCAACGTAATACTTCCTTTTTTGAAATTATTTTTTGTCTTTATTACTCATCGACGGTGATTAGCGCAGAAACGCCATGCATTTTTGTTCTCCGGACTGTCCACTTCGATGTCCTCAACGATAACAATCGTTGTTGACCGGCCAACTAATCAGTTGGCCGTTCGATGTTTTTCAGTTAAACGATTGGTCACGCATGCAGTGGCGGGAAGAGATGTTTGCACGTGCTTGGCGCCGCCGTGCAATGTGCAAGTCAACGCATATTTGCATAGCGGAAGAAACTACCAGGAGCAATTCACTGAAGTCGTACGTGGCTCGAATCGCATTTGTCTGAACAATGGAGTTGCTAGACTCACAATCAGATGCAGCCTGCCGAAGCCGGGGTTGACGAGCGCAAAGTAAAAAAAAATACGATTTTCAACGAGATAGATAACACTTGTTGCACTTTGGTACATTGTGAGACCAGTAGCTTATACCGAACAGTGTTCCCCCATTGATGGGGTTTCAGGGTAATGAATGTACTCTGAGTCGGTATGTCAATGTTTCACAATGTTGGACCGGGCGTGATGCATTCAGCTACTTCTGCATCGGATTTGATGCTGCGGCATCATGTGAACACGTCGTTAATTGTAGAACTGCATTTGCTCACAGTCCCATTGACCTATTCGCTATGGCTGCCATAAACCTCTACATCATATTAATCGAGTACTTTAAAAGCGCTAGAAATATCTATATCTATAAGCCGTGTCGTTTTGTACTGAAAGCCATAGCGACCCAATGCCGCGATACCTGCTACTCACCTGTATGCATAACGAGCTAAAAGAAAAGTAGCAATCACAGCACAACCCGCGCTCTTTTTCCTTGTTGAAAAACCTACTTTGTGTTCGTTTCAGAATTATATCCAAACAAACTTCCGTGCGATGGCAACCACACGAAGTTAACTGATAATTTGCTCACTGTCCGCTCGCGCTCAACTTCAACTCTTTCGTGTTCAAACTTGCCCGAGCTTGCAAAATGTAACAAAAGATGGCGGTAAACGAAAATGGACGTGTTTTCGTAGCGAAACGGTGGCCAGCTGTCAAATAATAAACAAACCGTTCCCACCGATTTTCATTTAAATCGATCGAAGATTTTCCAAAATAATTCAAAGTCGATCTCTATTTTTCATTCATCATTTCTATTCGTTGTGTCAGTTTTCATAAATCTTTTTCCCTCGCGAACCTCCTTTTGAGGTTATCTTTTCATATTCCCGTGTTGACGACTTTATACTTTTTTGTTGCTTTTTCTTTCACGACGAATAACACTTCCACGTGTATATTCCTGTGGATAAAATTTCACAGCACTGACAAGAAATATGTGAGACAAGATGGAAACAGCGAACGATAAAGAAATTGTCAATCTTTTGGTTTCGAGCTCGAACAGCGAGAGTGACGTTTCTGGTTTGGTTCTCACACCACGAAAAAAAATCGTCAAAAGGTTTGCAATTGGATTTTCACTTAATCCTCCAGGCTCTTTGAAGTTTTTCCACCAGGAAATCAAGTTTTCCCGAAACTTTCTTCAATTTTTTAAAAATCCAATTACAATTTTTTACTTTTCAATAAATTTTCGATTCTGCGCATCGATAATTTCAGAATTCTCTCTAGTTCCGCTAAACGAAATATTGATAACTTGCAGAAAATCTCGATTCGGTTCGACGTCAAAACAAAACAATTCCTGCAGCTGCAGTCGTTCACAGAGCAAAAAAGCGTCTCTCTGGCTTGCCACGCTTTTGATAACGTGCTGGTTGGTCGCATTATCCTGGTTGGCCGCAGTTCTGTACAAGGAAATTGGAAGAATAGACACGTCCATCAGGTCTGGTAAGAAAATACTTTAAAAATAACGAAAACGCTAATTCGCGTTCAACGGGATTCCTCGTGGCATTGATAACTGGACAATCGTCAATTTGAGACTTTGACTCAAAATTCGCAGAACAATTGAGACAGACTTGAAAATGAAAAGGCTTTAGAGCCAAAAATTATTTTTTTCAATAAAAAAAAAATTGAATGTTCGTAAAAAAATTGATAAATTAATAATAAATTATAAATTCATTAATTTATTAAAAAACTAAATTTCAAACTCATTATGAGACGAAAAAAAAAAGTTTACATTGCAAAACTCGCAATTTTTCGTGAAAAAAAAAAAAATTATTCCAGAAATACAACCCGACGATTTTTTATCGTTTGATTGAAAAGGATTCCCCGATCGTGGCAGAAATTTTTCAATTCTTACGGAATTATTGCGACATTATTTTGATCGGTAACTTGACTCAATTTTTTTTTGGGTAAACATTAAGGCGCTTTCATATATGATAAGCCTTACACATATCCTATCGCCGCATCTGTGGATCAATGATTAAAGAGGCGCGCGTTTGCCAACTCGTCCCCTTCCCTGTTTCGCCCCAACTTGAACTGTACTCGCTCGTCGTTGGTACTTGAACCGCTAGGTTGCCTCCGGGTCCATGTGTACAGACGAATGCAAAGATTTTTAGGCTTCCCCGGCATTGCAAATAATGGTGAGACGAAAAAATGAAAAAAAATCTCAAATTCGATGCATTTTTCCGAAAATTTGCAAGTTCCGAAAAATCCTCGAGACTGCTCTTCGTTCGTTTTACGAAAAGTAATAACGGAATCGAAAAAATAAATTTTTGAAAAATCGAGTTTTTCGACTTTCTCAGACGTGAAAGAATTTGAAAAAAAGTGGAAACTTTGGTCGTGACAGGTGAAATGTTTTGATCGTTTCATTATTTTATCTTTGTTCCCGCGAGAATATACTTTTCGGGTGATGGAAATAATGGACATAGGTCAAAGTTGGCACGTTCCCTGTTGGCAAAGAAAATCCTTTATCCATAGACTCGGGCACACGAGCAAACACCTTTTCGCCCACGAGCGCCTTCTCGTCGACGTCGTGGTCGTCGTCGTCGTCGAGCTTTGCCCACCGACAGCGAAAGCCTCTTTAGTCGATATCTGCGCTCGCTATGTACTTGTGACAGGGAACATAGCTAGAGGACGAAAGGAGGAGAGAGAAGGATAGAAAGATGGAAGAATAGTGGGGGTAGAGGTGGAAGGGAGCGATAAAGAGTGAGAGAGAGCGAGACGACATGCTCGGAACGAGGAGCGCAAACACAAGTCTGTATCTTTGGCTGCCCAGTCGCAATCACGAGTCGCGTGGAGGCGGTGGCCTCCGTTGTTAGTGTCGAAACGCGTGTGTCTCTGTATCGTACAAAAACGAAACTAAATCAATCACATATTGACACAAATTGTGTACAAGAAAAAAGGAAAAAACATGGACAATGAAAAAAAGTTAAAGGACACGTGTTGGTGTCTGTGAATCCAAGTGAATTTCGTCGATCAATCATTCAAATAATCGCTTATTTAGAGAGGAAGAAAAAAAAGGTATAATCACAAAAGTTAGACTAAAGCAAAACCGGCGTTGTTGCTGTAAGTTTAACGAGTGTCAAGGCTCTTGGGAGGCACGATTGAACTTTTGCAATCGTTCGAAATATAAATCTCCTCAATTATATTCCCACTTTCCCTTATCAATTCTCGTTTTATTTTCTTTCTATACCTCTTGACGAGATAGACAAATCAATTCACCTTGACTCTTACATTTTTCGATCGAATCGCACGTTTTTATGGCTGAGCAAAACAAAACGACTGACAGGTCATTCGAAGTGACGGAATTCCAGGAAATATCGAGAGTAAACAAATGCCTAAAATTAGACCAGAACGATCAATAAATTTGGTAAATATTCATTACTTTCTGCTACTTGGATCGAGGCCTCGAATATACATACATATTCCAACGTCTCGCACGTACAACCCTCCGCGAGCGTTCGTCCGAGGGATGATCGCGAAAGGGGCGTAGCTTGAGAAGCGAACTCAAACGAAAAGGATATTAATTCTCGCGACGAGCTAAATCGTGTCAAGCTTCGCGCGCGCGTTCTCAAACGCGGGATGAACAAAAAATATTATTTCTTCGCTTTTTCCAAGGAGCTCGCGTCATGGCTTTGCGCAAATACGTGTGCACGCGTCTCCGCTGTCACTTTTCAAAGAGTCGTGTCAATATACAACTACTTATACGATTCGGCACGCATAGCCATCACATAAATTGGCTGCGACCACTTTTTGCGATAAATTTACAAACAACTAAAGCAAATGGAAGAAAAACACTCTTTTCAATAATCCACGACATTCGGATCAATAAAAATTCACTATTTTTTCCCCCAACTAGTTAAAAAAATAGACGATGAATCAACAAATACGAAGAATTTCAAATTTTTCATTTTTGGCCTGTAATTCATTCGGAACTCTATTTTAATAATGAAAAAAAAGTTCTCGACTTTTTTCTGCTCTTAATAAATTCCGTCGACATATCAATAAATCACGATCTCGAAGTTTGGATCGTTGAAAAGAAACGAAAACTGATTTTTTTCAAAGCAGAACGAAGAATTTTCATATACACTATACCTCAAAAATAGTAACACAGTCTTCTTTGCCATTCGAAAAGCAAATTTATTGAAAAAAAAAAAGAATTAAAAAAAAAATCAATTTTTCGTTGTATTCCGACAATTAAAACTTCAGAATTGAAATAAATCGAACTGCTGTGAACGATATCGATGGCCGAAGTATACGAAGACGCAATACTGTGTACCTTTGGCCGATGGACAAGTTTTCATACACTATTCGTGACAAAAATAGTGACACAGTCTTCTTTGCCATTCGAAAAGCAAATTTATTAAAAAAAAATGAATAAAAAATGAAAATAAATTTTTTGTTGTATTCCGACGATTAAAACTTGAGAATCATAATAAATAGAACTGCTGTGAACGATATCGATGGCCGAAGTATACGAAGACGCAATACTGTGTACCTTTGGCCATTAGACAAGTGTTCTCCCAGCTCGTTTCGATGTACACATGTAGTCAAAAGCATAAATATATCTAATGTATATTTGTCAAGGCAATGCGACTTGTAGTAATCTATCCGAGCATCCTGTAACAAGGTTGGAACGTAGAAACATATATACACTTGAATCAACGTCTCTAGTTTATCTTGGAATTGACAAATTAGGCGTTTCTGCGACAATAAAAATGCTAAATATAATAACGAATGAAAAGGTCTGGAAGTAATCTTTCGTTAAATCATGAAACATGAAATTATTTGAAAATTGATTAGATAAGAATGAGTTGGATGTTGAGCGATAAGTCGAGTGGAAAAAAACAAATGTCGAAAAATCATGAAAAGCTTGATACGCGAATGAGGCAAAACTAGAAAATTCGTTGTGACGAACATGGAGAATTGAGAAAATAAAAAAAATGTTGTCATTTTTTTATTTCTGTAGGACAATTATTTATTTATCTGGGTCAATGTGGCGTAATTCTCCGATTCGATCTCCGATACGACGATACCTGAAAGCATGAGCAATCGAGACCGAATGTACATGTTCGTATATATGTATGTAGATTCGTGGACATTTGAGGATTAAGGGGCTCGTATATTCGTAAATCTGGACCTATCCTCGTGGCAAGCAGTTTTCTCTACATGAGTCGGTATTTTAACGGAGTCAGGGCCAAGCTGCTGAATAAGTCTCGGAAATAATAACAACAGCCTGATTCGTAATATTTTTTTTTTATTCGCGCGGACGCTACGAGTATTTTCGTACGGCGCGTTCTTCCTTGAAAATTCGCGTGCGTACTTGTTTTTTTCATTCGAAATGCATTCGGGGTCGTTGGATGACACATTTGGGCACTGCTCGGATGCACTGGGTCAATTTGACCCAGAGTGTACTCCACACGTCGAGCATCATTTAAAAAAAAAAAAAAAANTTCAAAAAATATCGAATTTCAATGTTTTTTAAAAATATTTCAAAAAATTCTAAACTGAATGAAAATTGTAGTTTGCTCAACTTTTGATATTTTGGAAAGTAAAAAAGAAAACGGTATAATTCTCGGATCGATTTCTAGGGCCGGGATAATTAACGCTGATGAAAAAATTGGCATGGGTCAATTTGACCCAGAGTGTATTTCATCCGTCCACCATCTTTTTTTATTGAAAAGAAAAGGCGCACATTTCGTGAAATTCAAAAAATATCGAATTTCAATGTTTTTTAAAAATATTTCAAAAAATTCTAAACTGAATAAAAATTGTAGTTTGCTCATTCTTGATATTTTGGAAAGTAAAAGAAATACGTTATAATTCTCGGATCGATTTCTAGGGCCGGGATAATTAACGCTGATAAAAAAATTGCCATGGGTCAAATTGACCCAGTGTATCAACGATCAGGTTAAGTGCATAAATTCATTAATTATAATAACATTATTATTTTTCACTGTTGTCGACCAAAAAAAATACACTCTCATTTTTAATTATTTATCCAACGCTAATTACAATAATCATCGAGGATGAAATTGCGATTCCGTAATTTGATACTCGCGTGCTCAGTAAAGCGTTCAAGTGTAAAATTCGTAGGAACGTTGATTCGATATTTTTTTATTTCTGTTTTTCGATGTTTCCAATTTGTTTGCTGTCATCCATCTGAGGAAATTAATGACACGATAAGTTTCACACCAGTTCAACGTCCCCGGTGGATTTTGCAGACGAGAGCGAGAGATCGTTCGATTGAAAGCGATTTTTATTTCGACGTTTATCGGTTTTGATAAGAAATCGAAAAATGATTCTTTGCGTGCGACAAATCATTATTTTTTTTTCAATTAAATGGAATATGAATTTCGAACTTGAACAAATTTTTTTTTTTGCCAATTCGTGCCCCGAACAATTTTCCAGCGATTCTTTGTCTTCGAGCTCCTTTGGTCTCGTAATTGCATGTAATCTCGAAAACACCACTTATGACGATTACGCTTATTATTGCGCAAAACTCGCGACCTTTGGTATTTTCGATGTCACGTACATCGACAAGAAAAAAAAGGTGCAAGGACTTCGCTCGTCCCGAGCAATTCACACGTTGCAGCAGGTTTTTATGAGCTTATCAGGTGTAGGCAGAGCTGATAAGCCACTCGGGTCCCCTCGCAATTTGTAGCCTTTGAATCGCGCCTTGCTACGAATAAAATTCTAGTCGTAATTCTAGTGAAAAATTAATGCACTCGTCGAGCTGTTTCTAAATCGGAAAACAGCGTCGCCGGTTCATTCATCCGCGCTGGAATAACTTCCTCTTTATTTTTAAACTCGCAACAAACGAATTAACAAAAAAAATCGAGTTTATTCCACGACTCTGAAGTTTGCAACGTTGAGATTCAATGAAATATATTTGAGGATGTTTAGTCCCAAATCGCAAATAATGAGAAAGTTCTAAATCCTTAAGAGATCGTGTCGAAATTTCGCGACCATTAGGAATTATTTTAATTTGGTTTTAATTTTACATTAAGTATTCAGAAGGTCGTGCACAAATTTCATGACCATTGAGAAGCTATTTATTGAGCAATTACCATGAACATTGAACAAGATTCATAGGTAAAATTAATTATTTATTGAATTTTTAAAATCGTGGCAATTTTTCGTGTCGATTGAGTTTTTGGGTCGCGTGAGAAGATCGTTTTATTTCCCGGACCAAATATTAAATAACTATGAGCTCTGCCGAAGAAAGACCATGATTTCGTTGCATTGCAACGATCCAAACTTCAACATCATTGTATTCCATATTCATAGTTTTTCCCATGAGTTGCTAATCTCGAAGAACACACAATCAACATTTCATTAAATTAAAAAGAGAAAATCGTGAATTTCTTTATTATAACGTGTCGATAGTTTGTTTTCGATCAAAAAATAAAAGATCCATCAATAGATACAAATTTTCGACATTTTTTTAAAAAAGAGTCGTAAAAAGTGGTCGATGAACGCGAGACATTGAAAAGAACAGCCATCGTGACCTCGAGTAGTTGACCGCCCAGTTGTCGATATTCTTCCAAAAGAAAACGTAACTTTCTCAAGAAACTCCCAAACTTAATGACTTTGACACTCGTTGAGCTTCGAAAGTTGGAAAGAAAATGATAATCGAAAAATGGTCGTGGTATGGTTTCCAGAAACCGTAAGAGTCACAGGAGTGGCAACAGCTGTAAAACAGGTCGGTGTACGGCGATAAGAGACAACACGGTGATGGAGTCTCGCTCGAGAGGTTACGCGATCATCAGAATTTAGGCACGATTTTGGAGCAACGAAGCAAGAAAAATCGTTGAGTGATAAAATAATCGCGACGAGTTGAGCGATTCGAGGGAGCCGGAAACAAAAATGAGATAAATAAAAAGTGAGTGTGTGCATTTGTGTGACAGCAGACTTCGAAAATGATTTGAAATAAATTTTCACGTTGAGTGAAAAGTAAAAAACATAAAAACGACGTTTTTCGACTATCAAATCAAACCGGAAGTGATCCTGGGCCATGATATAAAAAATCACGTTCCGTAGATTAGAAAAACAAGAAAATATCTTGTTCGATAATGAACGAATGTATAAACACAAAGGGCCGAGAACATCGAAGATAGAGATTGAGAGAAAGGCTGAGACGTGAAAAGTTTTCCCAGTCACGTGAGCTTCGAGTAAATCGCCCACGTTTCCGCTCCTTTTTTCCCTCCCGTTTCTTCCTTTATTTATTTTATTTATTTAGTATCCAAGTACGCACGCGCTCGCGTGTCTGTGTGTTCGTGTTGTTGTGAGACAAAAGCAAACAAGCTGGTGCTTCTTGAAATGGACTCGGTCGCGGTGACAGTGCCGCTTCGTCCACCGACGAAGAAAATGAAGAAACGAAAAGAACTCGACGCCCTCGCACCCTCCCACGTTGTCTCGCGCAGGAGTTCCGGCAAGCGAAGCTCTCAGGTAATATTTCATGAGACCTCTACCCCATTAAACTTGAGAAAAAAAACGATTTTTCCCATTGCATTTCCCATGGGATATTTGTTTATAATCATTGTTCATGGAATTCCTTTATCGACGAAAAAAAAATTGAAAAGAAAATTTAACGTTCGGTTAATATTCATCAAAGTTGAAATCTTGTCAGTTGGATATCAATGGTCCCCATTAAACCCCATTGATAATGTTTTTCATCATTCGAGTCCAAATCACTGAAATAACAATTTTTTTAAATAATTGTTTCAAGGAATTATTGACGGACAGCAGTGACGAGCGTTCGGAATATTGGAATTTAACGACACGTGTAAACCGGAAATGCAGGAGTCGAAGAGGACGAACGTGCCCTGGTCTGCTAAAGGCGTGTGGAGCCTTTTTCGCTTGTGCCTCGGTTCTTGCCACAGCCAGTCTAATATGGCTGTTTATCGATGTTCGTCAACAATTAACAGCACTCAGAACCGAGGTTGACAAAGGTATCGACGATCGACACGTATTTTTTTTCTTTTTTTTTTCTCCGATATATTTCGTTTCGTTTTTTTCTGTACTCACACGTTGGAAAGTGATGAATAAACTTGTTTTGTCCTTGCCAATTGATTATTGTCTTATTTTTAGGATTTTCTTTAACTCGATGCTCCAAAGTTGAGCAAAATATTGAAAAACCAAATTCCTTCGAGTGAATTCGATTGTTTTTCATTCATTCGGAATTTCCCTTCCAAGTTTCATCGTTCGAATTATGATTTTTAAATATTTTTTTTAATTCTCATTGGAAACTCTGTTGATTCTGCAAACTCCACACACTTGACCTTCGCCATTTTTGTAGAATTTTTCGTTTTCATGAATAATGAATTTTCACTTATCGGAAATGCAATTTTTGTAATTTACAGTCAAAGCTGAGAGCGAGGCTGTTCCCGATACCCTCCACAAGTGTCACACCCTGTTTCGAGATCTTCAAAAAAATCAAACGAAAATATTTAATCAATTATCCGGGCTGGATGGTCAGCTCAATAATTTCACGGTTCAGGTACGTTGTCCGACAAGAAATTGGATTTCTATCAAAACGAAGTTTCATTCCGTTTGCATATTTATTCAAAATTTAAAATAAACAAAAAACTTGAAAAAAAATTTAAAAAAAATATTCGAATCAAAAATTCATTTTGGAACGGCCCAATGAATTTTTTCAAATTTTATATTTTTTCGTAACGTTTACAGTTGTCGAGCATTCAGCAAGGTCTCCATGAAGTGCAAGAGTCGTTGCAAGGTGCCCCGGAACTGACGGACGTACCGAAAAACATAAAAACACTCTTCACGAATACTGCCTCGTTTGGCAGTCAAATTCGTGACCTTGGGGCGACTGTAGATACTCTCAAGGAAGCTAACACTAAACTTCACGACGTTCAGACGATAATGAGCAAAAATTTAACTAATATTCAGGTAAATATCGATTTCCATGGACAAACATTCCTCTAAAATCGTCCTGACGTTTTTTTCCAGTTTTTTGATTGTCGAATCACCACCCGAGCCCCATATATCGATTTTTTTCGGTTCTACGTAATCCCTGAGACATGCAGACATGAAAAACAAAATTTGGGCAGTCACTATGTTTTTTAATAGCGCAAAATCGACACACACATAAATAATCGAAAATTGTATATTCTAACGAAAAAATCGATTCTCTACAAAAAAAAAAACACCAAAAAAATCAAGGCAGTAAGAATTTCATAAAATATTCCTCAAAATTCCATACGCCAGTATTTCTTCATAAAAATTGAGAAAAAATCCCAAACTCCCGAATTTGAAGATCAAGTTCCTAATGAAAAATTCCTCGAGTACGAAATTTTGAGCCAATTGCACACAGGAAATAAAAGTAAAGCTCAGAAAATTTGAGCCGTTGCGAAAAACTGTGACTTTTCTGTGAAACTTTTCTGTATTTTTGTAATCATCCGTTCATTCTCAGCGTATTTTTTTTTACTGTAATTAGATTTTTCGCAAATTTTAATCGAATTTTTTTATGGCAATATTTTAAGCACTCTCTGCTGGATCTTTCGAACACCACCTTAAGACCACAGCCACCAACGAACGAGTCGAGAATTAAGGACGAAGCTCTCAGCAACGCAATTGCTCAATTGGCCAACAATTTGACGCACATCAACGAAACGCTTTCCCGAAATATCACGTGGATCGCTGAGGACCAAGCCAAAGATCACGTGAGTCAAAGCCATCGACGAAAACATGAAAAAATCTTGCATCAATTCGAAAATAACTCGATTTCGGGCAATCCAAGGAATTTCACTCATGTCCTGGAGTAAATAATACAAATGAATCATTTATGAGTCTCCTAAGAATGAATAATTTCGTTGCGAACAAGCAGCAAGAAAAAGTTTGATTTTTATCCAAATTTTCCCATGGCCACATGACATTTTATCAATAATTTATTTTTCAATACACGAAAACGCCGATTGGAAAATCTTTTTGTTTTTCTTTGCAGACGACCTTGGTGACCTTGCAAGATACAATGCAAAACGCTAGTGGAAATGTAATGACGCTTCAGGAGCAATGTGCCAAAGCGAGTGAACAAACGATTTTAGTCGCGTCGGTTAAAAACCTAACGGATCAGGTAAAAACGAAACTGGCTGCTCCCTCATTTCGTACTTTGGATTTCCATCTAATCACATTTCAGCTCCTCGCAGTTCCTTCACCAAATCGTTTTTAACGATGACACTGGAGTTTCGCAACGTTGGGCTCCAACGAAAAATACTTTTCCTCTTCATTCTTTGTTCAATTTCAAAAACCATGACAATTTTCGTACCGATTTTGCGTTTGGATAAAAAAAAAATTGCTTCATCGTCACGACCAAATATTGAATGAGAATCTTGAGCTCTGCTCCATAAAAAATAGAATTTCGTTGCATTCCAACGACGCAAACTTCAACATCGTTTCTCATTGTCGTCTTGATCGTTCCTCCCAGCTTTTGCCTTCCCTGGGTTCGAGCCACGTCTCCGGACCAGCAATCAACAAATTTTCCATTTCGCTCGCCGTATTTGCCACATTATTTTCTCATATGAGCAGAAACCGAAATGGAGAGGAACGTCGAATTGTGCGATGAAGCAAATTTGACGAAATTCTATTAGAATTCGTATGAACGAAAAATGCTGAAAGATCGTTTGTAATTTTGCAGATGAACGAAGTGCACACAATCGACAAAAATGTGTTGAAGCAGTTGGAGCAATTGGAGCAATCGTACAACGCTTTAAAAAGTTCGGCAAGTACGATGCAGGCATCGATAGCCCATTGGAGAAGTCAGCAGGGAGGAAAAAGCAGCGAGGATCCATCGTTGCAATCGCAATTAAGATTATCTCACGAGGCTGAGATATCAACGAAAATGCCGATCGATTCAGCAGGTTAATTTCGCTAAATCTTCCGAGTTTTCGCGAATCAATAAGCAGAATATCTTTTGTTTATTGCAAAATCAAATTTTCGATGATTTGCTTTCATGGAAAGATAAATCTTGAAAAAACAAAACAACAAAATCGCATTAAAATGCGTTAATTCTGCCATTATCGCTGTCTGCGTTTTCTCTCCTGGTATTTACAGACACGAGGCACAACATTACGAAGAAAATTGTCCGCGAGCAAGCCAAAGTGTTAGAGCGTCAACGCTGATTCACGGAGGGCACAGAAAATTTAAAAGAAATAAAGAAAAAGGTCCTCGCGTTCGGGCGAGACGAGTCAAACTCATATATATTATATGATAGAAAGAAAATATGAACAATGAGAAGATAAATCGAAACGCTGAAATATTACCAAGAGAATTGCGTTTATCTGTAAATAAAAAGTAATTAAGTTTCTTAGAATTATGAATTTTCTTAATAAAACATTGAAAAAAATTGAAAAAACATACACATACAATAACATCGATTTTTAGCTCGATCAAAAAACAAAAGAAATAATATTTATAATAATCGTAAGTCGCGATTATATTTCTAGAGTGAAAAAAGTCACAAACTGTCGCTTAAAAGTTAGAGAAATCGCAATAAACGGTTGGCAATTTGTGAGAAACGTTTCCAATTGTTTTTACAATGGATAGTCAATGATTTTTAAATTTCATCATTTGCTAAACATTCGTTGATCGATACTTTTGACTTTCGATTCAGAAAACAAATTTGATCAAGATTACAATTTTTTTCCAGACGTTTCTCTAGATAGAATTTCCCTTCGAAACAATTGAACGTTTTTCGACCTTTTAAACGATAGTTTATCAATGTTCCCGTGGTCGGCCAAACCCGATTTTCAGGCCTAACTAGTTCTGCCCCATTCCACGGATAATTTTGTCAAGTTCAGTCAAAACCAGTTTATCCTGGAATCGTGCTTGGCCGTAAAATTTCAAAATCGCTGATAAAAACCGAATTAATTATTTATTATTTATAATAAACATTCCTTCGTTAATTAGCACTCTAATTAGTATTTTAAAAAAAAACGATATTTAGTGCTTTCGGAATTCCCAAAGGAGACGCTCTCAAAAGTACAAAGTCCAACATTTTTCGGGCGTCTCCGTTTTACTTTTTTTAATCAACGTCACTATTTCTTCGACATCGGATTACGTTCGATTTGGTCAGTTTCCATAATCGCAATATATTGTGCAACGGAGAACAATCAAAGTATTTGAAATATTCTTATACAGACGATACGATCGCACAGTCTTCTATAATATTTAGGAATTTGGTAAAATGAGAAACAATAATCGCTGTGAATGTGCGTCATAACATCCGAACACGATTTTTACAGAAAAAAAAAAAAACAAAATTCATCGAGCAATATTTCACAGTAATTTGATATTTTTGGCTCTAATCTCTATTTTTCGTTCGAGAATTATACGAAAATATTGTCGCTCAAAATCCTTAAGATGATATTAATTATTCGTCTTGAATTTGTTGAATTATGCGTTTTCGGGATTTTGGAAAAATCTTTTGTCTCAGGGCAAAAAAAAGCGCGAAAAAGATCGAGATATTATAACGAAATTTGAGAAAAACTATTCGTCACTAATGGGCTCGAAATTTGAATTGTTCTGCGTTAATTTTTACATTGTTAATAAAAAGTTTTCGCTGTTGTAACATTTTTTTCAAATTGTCTATATTTTCGGGAGCTTTATTTTTTCTCGGCGATAACGAAACGTACCGCCATTACGCTTTTCGACTGTAGCGCCGTTATCGGCCATTCCGGTAACTAATGGCCGTGATTCTCAATTTCAGAATAACGAAGACGAACGACGCTGACTCGAAAAAATGTTCATTCATAAAGTTGCGGAAAGCGAACAGCCAATCTTCAGTTTTTCTTGTTTTCAATTTAACAAGAGCAAAAATATCGCAATAAACGAAACGTCGATGAAATGAAAATGTTCCTTTCGCTTGCGAATGTGACGTTATTTCCGACGAGAAGCCAGAAAATGCAATAAAATTTTGGTGAGAGTTCAAGCGAAGAGGTAGTGGGATAGGTCGTCATAGTAAAAGCACGAAAGATTGTTATCGTCGGCCATATTGTGCGGACAAAAAATGAAGCTTAATCTACGAGGAATGATTGTGTACGAATGCAGGAAATAAATGGTATTACGTCGTTTGAGAACTGTTAATAAAAACATAAAAGAAAAAAAACCCCGAAGCTTGTTCACGAATTGCCCAAATAAATATTGTCTCTTACTTTTTCGCTGATTAAAGAAAAAATGCGGCACTTGTGCCGAAACGATTATGGCAAGTTTTTCGCAGGTTTACGTGCACGATCGATTTTGCGACCTCGCACATGTGTATCGCCTGCAAGTGTTTTTATACATCAACAGCAACAACAAGATCTTATCGCAACTTTTCTGCGCAGTGTCGAACACTACGCAAACTCTTTTTCATTTTTTTCCTCGCGAAGCTTCGGGCATTCGAGGATTTAACCTTGAAAAAAATCGTTTGCGAACTCTCTTCCCACACGATAAAGTAGAAGAATGATTTTTTCATCACACATTAGAATTCGAATGTTATTTTTTAACGCTGGAAATACGATCGTGCGTTTCGTGGAAGCTTGACGTAAAAATTTCGGTCGCTTTGGAGAATGCTCATGATTATCGTCAAAGGAAAAACCAAAACATTCAAATCTTCAAATTTGAGAATTAATGAATCCATAAAACGACGAAGGAAAAAAATTATTCTTACCGTTGAATTACGAGAAATACTCTCGAACATAAATAGTTCAAGATTTTCGAGCGCACGTAATCTTTACATAAGTCTATTGATAAATATAAACATGGGCATCAGCGAGGAGACATTGGCAGCGAAGGAAAAGACGAAGAGAAAACAATGTGAATCATCAACGGAGCCATATGTTTCTCTTTTGAAAGACTTTCTGGTAAAAAGGAATTTTCCTACCACAAACATAGACAAAAAGCACGTTCCTTGCCCCGCCTCCTTTCCCAGCAGAAATAACGTCGTAAAATGTGGATCTGTTCGAGTCTCTCCACACAATAGACTCATAGATAATGAACCCATAAAATTGTGGTGAGAATTCCAAGAAACAAAGGAAATCGGTGTATCGAGAGGAGAGGGGGGGGGAGAAGCTTCAACTATGTATTATATGTGCTGGTCATCGTGATCCTGGAAAAAACGAACCTCGAATGATCCCCGCGAGCCCGAAAAAGCGTCAGAAAAGGAAGCTAGAAGGAAAAAATGTTTGGAAATCTGCGGTATGCATGAGTCTCTCCAGAGATACGAGTTTTACCAGGAAAAGAGGGGGAGGGAGGAGGGTGTGGAGAGCGAAGAAAGGAAAAACATGGAATATCGAAGACCGGAGGGAGGGGGAAGGGGTAAGGGGAGGGTTAAGTCTGGGGTGGGAGAGAGCCCGAGGGCCCATGGGGAGGATTCCTGGGTCAAAACGTGCATACTGCGTCTCTTTCACTTTAGTACGTTGCGAGTTTTCATTGCTGTTCGAGCTGTCGCAGCTGTGTGTATATTATTTTCATCGCGATACGATAATTAGCTATTCAGCGTCTTTTTCTTCTTTATCCGTTATTTCGCGGTGCGGAAAAATCCTTTTGAAATATCAATAAGAAAAAACATCCAAGTTTCATTCATAGAAAGGGTGGCTTTTTTTACACGTGATAGCGAGGAGTGACGAAAGTCGCGGTGGGTGGGAGGAATCGCAAAGAAGTAGGGCTTTCGCGTAACAGAGAAAATATTGCGTCGTTAGCTGTCACGAAATATACACGCGCTCGCGGTGCACAGCTGAGGTGCAAACGTCATTTGCCCTCTCGCGGCGTTTCTCTCAAGCTCGCGCGCTGCAATCTCTCGTATATACAGTCATACACGACACTCTTCCTCTCGTCTCAACACACATACACATGTATACATATTTATAAAGGCACGAAACGTGTGCTGCAGCAAAATATAGCCTCGCGCCTGCGCGCGCCCACGCGCTCTTCGTGCGAGCGAGAGAAAACGAAAACACACGCGCGTGCACTCTTCCCTCTCCTCGTCGCGTCCCACAACACACACACAGCACACATACTCGGGATACCTACACATTCATCTGCCTCTGTAACCCCGAGGAAAAATCAAAACAATCAAAATGGCCGATCCAAGTAACGAGGCTGCCTCGTCAAGCGGTATTACCGAGACAAATGTTAATCAACCAACGATACGCGACGATATTGAAAAGATCGAGGACTTTATCGAACCCGACAAGAAACGTAGAAAAGTACTTAAACCCGATGGAAAGATCGAACAGAAGTTGGAACATCGCCTGGGCGGTATTCTGTGCTGTGCCGTTTGCCTCGATCTGCCCAGGGCTGCTGTTTACCAGGTAAGGCCTCCTGTCCTCCCGCAGTCATCGTACTCTCTCCCTCTTCGCCTCTCAATGCCCCCCGCCCCTGTCAGCCTCTACGACCGATTCGAGCTCGCCACTTTTCAGCCATTTTTTTTTATCTTTCTCTCGTAATAAGCCTTGTATTATCCAATTTACTTTCAGCCTAATATCCTCCATCGAAATCAACCTTTTCTTTCCAGCTACGAATTCAAGCTCTTCCACGAATATGCACGTCGTATTTCTCAAGTGTCCACCTCGACTTTTCGATCGAATCATCGCGAACAATGTCTCGTTTTATTTTTCCATTCTTCTTTTTTTTTATTCTTCCTCACCCTGTACGCGGAGACCGTTATTCACGTCATTGGCGATCGTTCAATCGAATGCTCGAGTAAACCACAAATTCCACGTCAATATTCGTCAACGTTACCATTTCGATTAATAAAACCAAAAAAAACGTTGACTTTTCATTTTTCCTTTCAAATCTAGGTATTCAAAATTCGACGATTTCGCAGTTTTGTTCGTTACGTTTTTTTTTTTTTT